>CM021100.1:309402845-309415197 GCA_007115665.2 Sequoiadendron giganteum
AAAAATGCCCCCCTCCTAGGAGTAGCTACAAAGCTTTGAAAAAGGGTGGAGAGGGGCTTTTAAGGTGGAGTAGGTGGTGTCGCTTCAATAGTGGAAACCTCAGTCAGATGGAGCTAGTTAGACACTAGTGTTAAGATGGCTTGTTGGAATGATGCCGATGATGATGGATGGGTTGGGAAGTGGTGAACGGGCTGACGATGGAGAACAAATGGTGGTGAGATGAGACACTCCTCGAGGTGGCTGACAAATGGGGTACTCCCCCTTTCCAAAATAGTAAATGTAGTTGACAACAAAAAAAATATGTAGACTTTGAAAAGGAAATTGATGCTGAATAAAATTTTGAATATTGACGAAAGGAATTCAAAATTTATTTGAAAACTGATTAAATATTTAATAATCTATAATGTCCTCAACAAGATTTTGACCACCAAAAATAATATTTATGCTGACTTATAATAAAATGTGTCTGCTGAAAAGTAAAATAAACCCTATAAAATTTTTCGGCTGAGTAATATAATTGCATTCTTTCCATTTTTTTTTCCAAACTATAGAAGAAGCCTAAATTAATGAAAAAAAGCCTCTTGATCTAAAAAAAAAGCATAGGGTACGATAATAGGGAGGATGATTTTTTTTACTACAAATCATAAAACCCATATAGTACAAAGAGAAAACCGTAAAAGAATACCTCTAATGGCTCTCGATTTGATATCTCCGATTTTGATGAATGAGCAAGAGATCCTAGTGTTTTGAGGCCTTTTGAAGATAATTGTGAGCTCAAATTGGACTCAATCTGCTCCATAAATCATCTTGGTCCTTGGTCATTGATACCTATAATGAAAACCTTCAAGCCTGCAATGAATCTCTCTAGCCCAACTTTCTTGATCTCGAGATGAGTCTTCAATGGACACGCTCTGATACCATGAAATTATGGAAGCACAATCATCCTATGAAGTTGTAGCCCCCCAAGGATCTTTGCTAAGAAGAAAATCACCCACATGAAAGTGTTACAAATTTAGGCATGCAAATTGAGATTCTATTATGAGATTGATTTGATATGATAAAATGTACAAATGCCCTGTATATATAGGCATGAATGAGATTTAGTATGCATTATGATGCTGAAATGTGTCTTGATCTAACATGTGAGCCCTAACTAACTACCTAGAATGATATGAAGATAGGATAAGGCTTCTAGAAAAGATAAATCATCTTCTAGAAGGAACATTTTATCCTAGATACATGTGAAGGGATATGGCCCCATTATAACTAATTTCCTAGTGAATGCAACCCAAGAATTAATTAAATAATATTCCTAAGTAAACTTATGCTAGTGTAATTAAATATTAATTACACCAAAAAAAACTACCAATATTCATGTAACTACACAAAACACTTGCAAGGTGAAGGATCACTTCACTGTAAATTTTTCCATTGCAAGGGAACCATATGATGCAAGTGTCAGATTCATCAAACACTGGTGCCATAGGTGAACATACAATAGTAGGGGTGAAATTTTTTGAGGACAAGTTAGTTTCCAAGAACAAACCTTTTTTATAGGGAAGAGAACTCACCTCACAAAAGGATAGGCCAATTTAATCATTGCTAATCTCCTCAATGCATGAGGGAAAACTAAAGGAGAATGTTTCCAACTCACATGGTGATGTACAAAATGCCAAATACAATTTTTGATTTGCACAAGAAAGACCTTCCTCATGCACCTCAAAAGAGGAACTTTCAAACTCGGGCATACAAAAAAATTGAGCAATGGGAGCATCACTCTCCAAATAAATGTGTGGTTTCTCAATAACTACAAAATCATTTGCATTGATGCACACTTCATTATTAAAAAACTTGGATTTTTGAGACACTTCGAGTGAAGAACTAAATTCTTTAAATTGCTTCTTGATTTTAAATCTTTCTTGGAAACTAGATGCAACAAAATAATACTCTTTTCATGTAAGGGTGGGCACATCCTCTATTATTTCTTCATTCTTATACTACTTCCCAAAAAAGATCATCTTTTGGGAGTGATTATTTGACATTTAAAATTGAACAAAATGTTTCTTTAACATCCCAAAAGAGGTCCTCCACCTCAGAATAATAGACCTCAATAGATTGGGGATCTTCATCCACAATAATAGGGTATAAACATGTTTTCTATTGTTGCTGCTCCAAAACCTTAGAGTTATCTTCATCCATAAAATCCAAACCACGTTATTCAGAGGATTCAACTAATGTAGGTATAGTTGATCTATCCTCCTCTTCTTCAACAAAACAAGGAAGGGCATCAAATTAGAGGATTAATCCCCCTACTGTATCATATTTTTCTACCTTTTTGATGTCTTGTTGTTGCAACACTATTTCATCTTGAAATTTTTCTTGCAAAAAACCAAGACGCTCATTATCTTGAGCACATGAAGGCTCCAAAAAAATAGCCTCCTCAAAAATAGGTTCTCATGAGGAATGGAGGCTTGAAAAACTTAGGATCTTCAACATAGAAGATCCGCTTGATAGCACAAGAGGTTGAATGGGAGTTTCAAGGTGTTGATTGGGATTCTTGAATTTTTTATTTATTTTTTTGCAAACCTTTCACACAATAGGTTGCTCTAAAATAGAAGGAGGGCTAATAGAAGTTTCAAGAGGCTTGTTAGGGTTCCTAAAAATTATAAATTTATGATTTCTTACCTCCTCCTTAGCAGGCTATTCTAGAAATGGTGGAGGTTGTTTGAAAATAGGCACACATGGGGCTACCTGAGTCTCAGGCACTTGCGCTAGAGCAAGGAAAAGTCTTATTTTTTCTTTCCTAGAAACAATATCTCTTGTTGTATACTCTTCTTGTTTCCTTCTTTTTTCCTCCAACTGTTGCTCATACCTCCATTGAGTGTCTAAATTTTGATGCTATAGATAATGATCTTGATGGAAAAACTCATCATGTTGTGGGAAATAACCTTGCTACTCCTAATAGGCTTGATTATCCCACACCTTCTATTGTAGGTCAAGCTCTTGTTGTCTCTCAAGCTCATCAATTTATATATTGAAATCTAGAAAAAATCTTGTTATTTTACTTGCACTTAAATTATCAAAATTTTGTGGTTGAGTAGGAGAGAAACAAGGCTGATTTTGAAAGTAATGAGTCTCCTAGGATTGCTGATAAGAATATGTAGGCATCCAAGAAGACTGAGTAGGGTCGGGGGTGGTATGCATTTTGAGAAGGTTGAGAACCCACAATAGTAGGGTTGTATGGAATGAAATGGGAGGTATAACCAACCTGATATAGTTGATTGGGAGGTGAAAAGCTAGCATTACCATGAAATGGTTGGGTACACATATATTTTCCATTATAACTTGGAATTTTTATGCATGGAAATGACAAGTAATGCTTTTGAAATTTTGAAAGGAAAGAAGAGGACTACCCTGTTAAGGTTTTTAGCTGATGGTATAACATATCCTAAAGGGTAGCTACTCCTTATAATCAAAGACCCTAGGTCAGTGGTCAATGAATAGGAGATGATTGATTGGCAAGCCTCTTCTCTGTAATTTAGGTTCTACAGGACCAAGGTGGGTATCCCTATACATTAAGGTAGATCATCATACTACAATGGTTGAAGGCCTTCAATGGGATAAATCATCTAAACAACCTTCACTACTAATCAATGGCTTGTGGAGTATGGAAAGGGTAACATGAAAGAAAATATAAGCTAAGAAAGTAGGAAATGTTTTGAATTGATTTTTTTTAATTCTACCCTAGCTTCATACTTTTTTGAATCTCCTTGACTAGTGCCTAATCCACATAGAGTCAAGAATTAAATAAACTCCTACAACAAACCAACCATGGCTTCTCATAACCCTATTACCTTGCAACAAGAAACAAACAAAAGGAAAATCAACATGTTCTTAGTTATCCACACTACACTACAATACCCTTGTTATCTCTATACAGACAATTACACCACTCCTTGAATGATAAGAAAACATAAAAGTAACTCAAACAAAAAATGTATTTGAAGCATCAATACAACCCTTGATTATATTGATTCAAAAGATATTACACAATATTTGGAGAACATATAGATTTACATATACATTGGAGTAGAATAAGAATTTTTTATGATCATCATCTTTTGTACAGAGCATAGCTCATTACATTCCCTATCTATGTCCAAAGGACAGCCTATTCAACTTGACTCAAAGCGAAGAATTACTGAAAGTATAGAAATAAAATTCAGTAAGGGAACACTACACCAGACCACTCAGGTTGGAGAGTAGAAGTCTCGACTCGAACCAAAAAACCAAAATTTTCCTTTATAGTGTAAGTATAACTTGGATTTGAATTTGAAATTGATAACCCTAAAAAAACTAGGGTTTCAAACCAAAGCACCCAAATCAAACCACAGTTCGTTGAGAATTTTCCCCCAAAATGATACATCAACTAGACATGAATTCGCCTAACATCTCAAGCACACTCCAAAATTGATGGTGTTTTGAAAAATAAGTATGGCACTCCTAAGAAATTCGAGATCAGAACATGAAGAATATATCCCGACAAGGAATATAACCACTACAACACTTCAAGAAATAAATGGCATCACTTAGCAATCACTTCAATCTTGGAAGAACTACAAGAATGTGATATGAAGCCACTTGGAATCGATCTGGTAGAAGAGGAACAAATGCACCATTACTGCATAATCAATACTTCTGAACACGAGCAACTAACCATTGGGAAACCACACTTTGAATTGTGGTAGTCAATTTATCTTACTTGCACCAAGATCCAATGCCTATCGTTCACTGCTCATAACTTTAAAACCCGACTATTAGATAAATGGTCATTCAAATCTTGACTGCACGTCACCAAGCTGGTAAAAAATCAAGCCACAAAACCTCATGTTGGAGGTTATAAAATTTTGAAAACTCATGACACACCGACCTTGTATCAAGCATCATTCGATCACCTACTTTAAATCTATGCCACTCAATCAACATCAACATCACATGACTCAAAATAGCTATGTGAGTCAACCAATCACACAATTAGGAAAAACCACCTAGTTACACCTCAACATCTACCGCATCACCTATCCTACCTTCTAGGTCCCACCAGAGACACACATCACCAAACCGCTCATCTTGCTAAAATATTTTAATGAATATCAAGATCGAGTGGGGAACACAAGGAACGATCAAGATGCAACCACATCACCAAACAGGGACCATCGATCTAGGGGCCCACCATCGTTGCCAGGCTTGAAGATTGTGAGACCCACACCATGTACATGCCACATGATAAAAGCCTACTCACCCTATTTCTTTTCAAAGAATAGTATTTTATTCTTGTAGGGCTAGTGGTGAATGACTAGGATCGAATCCTTAGATCCAACTATTGGTAAATTTGCAATGCAAAAACGTTAGTCATAAAGAGGGGGGCAACTAGGTTGACAAGACCAAGACCCATGCGATTAATGACATAAGACTTAAGTCAATTTTAATGAGAAATATTTTTCCTGACTTAGGAAAACATTAAAGTGATGGTATTGTTGTGCAATTTTTCCAGACATGCCCCACCAGAGGCAGGGACCCTCTTTTTATTTTGCATCTCTACACCTTGGCTTTGTCAAATTTTAGTTTTTCTTTTCTTGGGAGGTTATTTTAGGATTAATTCAAGACTTGGTTTTATGAAGACAATATTATGAGGCTCTAGGGGCTCTTCACTTGTCTTGGAAATTGGAAATGTGGATTTTTGAAGTGAATTTTCAATGTTATGTGTAAATATTTTTGCACCAATGGATAGAGGACAAAAAGTTAGGCCAAGCTTTTTGAACTTTTTGAAAATTCCTTCTAGAAAAAAAGTTATGAGGTTTAGGGGATTTTTACCTTGCTTGGAATTTCGGGATTTTCCTCCTTGGGCGAAAATCCCTGAAATTCCTTCAGGCCCTCAAATCCCCTAAATTTCTATTTCGGAAAATTCCATGCCTCCCTCAAAAACCCAAAATTTTCCAAAATATAGAAATTTCCAAACCCCCTCAAAACTTCGAAATTTTCAAAAATGGAAATTTCTTTTTTTGGAAATTTCCACCCCCTCAAAATCCAACATTTTCCAAAATGGAATTTTTTACCAAATGCATTTTTTTTGCAAAATGAAAATTTTTCGAAAATGGAAGTTTCCATAAAAAATGGTAATTTTTTTTTATGGGCCAGTTTTTTAATTTAATTTTTATTTGGATTGGATTTTTTAACATGTGAGCTACTAATGATGGTATCTAGTTTTCAGGATTAAAGAAATCAAAATGAGGACTTGCATATGGATTCGTGCCAAGAGGGAAAATCTAGAAAAGTTCAACTCAAATATTAAAGTGGGGTCTGCATAAGAATTCGTGCCACTAGCTATATACCAATTAGAGAGGTGCATTTAACAAGGAAAGACATGTGAAGCTGTATTTATTCTCCAATAAGGATTTTCTCAAAATTGATGTCATTGGTCCATAATACAAATGAATGCAATTGATTGGATGATGATGTACCATGAGCTCCCAAATTAAATGTAACAACTGGATGCTTCTAGAAGTTTAATTTATTGCACTGGATGAATAAAATCCTAGCTATTGATTCAAAAAGTAATTTTCTATAAAAGGGCAGTGCCTTCTCATTTTTAAGAGGTTAGAATGGGTTAGAAGAGTTGATTAGAACCTGTAGAAAGCCAAAATTGGAAAGTAGATTTTAGAAATTAGTTGTAGGAGAGGAGAGAGACTGGAAATTGTTATGTAATTTTGGAGAAGTAATGCAACTGAGCTATTGATTTGGCAAACTTTGTATTTATCTTTGACAGTTTATGGTTTCTTGTTCTCAATTCTCAATGTTAGATGTTAGTTTTTAGTTCTTTCATGTCAATGGTGAAATGTTAATGATGTTGATTGATCTCTGGTCCATACTTTTAACAAGTTTATGATTGTAAGTTGTTGTGTAAAGTTAGTCTGGGCCTTATTTTGTGCTTAGTTCAATTGTGGATACTTATTTACATTGCGTCAATTACTGGGTATGTGGATATATGTTCATAGTCTGAAAATCTTTAGTTTCCTTAGAAGATTGCACTATTTCTACGGAGTTGTGGCTTTGTCCTCAATCAATAAGAGATTGGTTTTATTGGGGATCTATCCGTTTGCAACATTCATCATTGTTGTGATTGATCTTAGGGGTTAGTTTAAAATCTCTCTAAAACCCTTATCTCTTTTATTGTTTATTTTGAATCTGGGTTAGTTTTAGGATTAAAAGCATCACCATATTGTTTCATCTGGTGAGACTACACTTCCAACATTTTCATTTGTAAGGCCCCTTGTGATTACCAACATTTCACATTTTATCACTGAGTTGTTTTATTGCATTGTCAAGACCTGACATTAGAGACCTTGGGGTTATCTCTTTTCTCATAGAGATTTACCTTTCAAGAGAGATAAGATATCATATTATGTCTAAGTTGTTGTTGTGTAGAAAACACCATCAACAGGTATAACATTTGATGACCAAAAAACCTAGACCATAGGGCTAGTGACAACATGCCTTTGATGGCTTTAGTCATGACTCAAATGACCTGCAACTAGATATAGCAAGACAACAAAGGAATAGAAAACTTAGCGCTTAAGGAGGTTTTTGGAAAACAATAAAGGCTTGAGGGATTTTAAACCCTAGGGCATGAAAAGTGAACCCCAACCCTTAGGAGACTCAAAATTTTGACAAAATGGCCAAGGATTTTATAAGTACCACTAGTGGCTCCATTTGGGGAAATCTACTTGACAAAGCAGAGCGAGAATTCAGATATCTAGAGAAGTAGACCATGCTAGCCATTGGGCAACAGAGTCAAATCAATATTTCAAACCTCATTGGATAGCCCCAAGTCACCAAATGGAAAAGGGAAGTCAACACTTACCTATGTCAAACACCAATCTATTAAAGAAGTTGATCTCCTTCAACCAATAAATTTTTTTGTCACACAATAGCAACACAAGCAGCCTCTTTCTTGCAAAAAAAAAAAATTTGATTACCCTTGGACAAATGAGAACTTGCTCCATGCTTTGCTTTGTTGTTACATGGTAACCACATCATATAGGCAACCTCATTGCCACCCCTTGCATTTATTGATTCTATATTTGGTGACAAAAATTGAGAACACTAATCAACACCATAAAAATCCTCTGTCTCTTCACACCTATTGATCAGCTCACATGAATTGAGGCCAAAAGAGAACACCTACAACTTACATTGAAAATAAAAATATTCCATCTCATCATGTTGACATGCAGAGGGAAAATCATCCTCTTACAAGTCAAAATGAAAAATTTGAAGCTCAAGCACACAAGGGACATGAGCAACCAAAAAATTACCACCCTATTGTTGCTCATCAGAACTAAAAGCATCATGCCTAGAGTACTCAATATTGATGTAGACCTCATCAACACATCCATTCGGATTATGAGACACTTTGAGTGAAGAGCTAAACCCTTCAAATTTCATCTCTTTTTCATCCTCTTTGCAATCTCCTGAGGTAAATGCGTCACCAAAATTTGAACTATGACACACATCAAGGGAGCTTACCTTAGCAATAGAACTCTACCATGACATATTTGAATCCCACTAGTCATGAAGAAGACTATTAGTTGTACCCCCTAAATACAAATCTTCATATGCATTCATATGATCCATACAATCATACTCCTCAAGTGAAAAATCATCATAAATAACATCATTAATTATAGCAACATTTACTTCTTGATTTTCATTTTCACCTATAGTTGCATCTATGCTATCCTCATGCAAAAATTCAATGACAACTTCAAAACCAGAACAGGGGATAGAAGAAGGTGATTAATCAAACAAGGAAGTAGCTCTTGTTCATCACTTGTATCTACATCACATGCATGCCCATCACAATTTTCAATTTCAACTAATTAATCCATCGAATCCCCGGCATACATATCTTATTCTTCTTCCACATTGCTGCAAAGTCAATAGAGTCATATCCCAAACTATCAAATTGAAAATCACCATTACATTCATCATTTCTGCTTTCTTCCAGTTGAAAATCACTACACATACTGTCACATTCATCTAATATAGAGAGGGAATTCTCTATTTCTGTTCTTTCAACATTTAAAGAAGGTATGACATCAATTTTTTTTTCCCTTCATCATACCTTACATTTTGGTTGCTATCATAACAACGCTCATCTACAAGTAATTCTTATGTAGGCTTCTCAAAAGTAGAATCTTCACCACCACAAGATGAATCATTACAATTATCTATAACAACCAGACACCTAGAATAAGTACAACCACACATTTTAGACATAATGTGATATCCACACCTCTCTATTAGCTTATCAATCAATGAAAGTCAACCATCTATCTCTTCAACTCTGGAGGACTTCCATATTTGTGGCATTGTACTCATCTCGAGTTCAAGTCTTTCACAAAATAAATCAACACATGTTGATATATCCAACCTATTTGATTCTGGTGTTGCAAACCAACATTCCATGAACTTATCATGAAAGATAGAAGGAGATTCATCCTCATATCTTTCTATGTTCCATAATACCTTTAGAGGTGAGAAATTTTCAACCTCAGATTCATATTCTTTTTCAACTTTCTAACTGTGCATAAAACTGCAATCAGACAAATAACTTCCATTCACCTCACCAAACTGATCAGTGAATATTTCTTTAAAATTATTCCATGAACAAATAGAATGCAACGGTAGATTAAAAAACCACTCCTTAGCATTATGTTATAAATTTCATACAAATAACTTCATGACAACATCGCCTTCTTCTATTTGACTTTCCACCAACAAATCAATGAAATCTTGCCAATATCTTGATGCTAATTTTTCTAAACTACCTCTAAACTTAGGCAAATACTCCTTTATCTCTCTTGGAAAAGAGTGTGGATAACCATGGATTTTAATAAAATCCAGAGGTTTATATATTTCCAAAGAAAAAGGTTTTCTTTGAGGATATGATCATGGTTCACATATGACATAATAGCTAGTAGAGGGGGAATCCATTTGATTATACATTTTGCAAAATAATACTTAACCCTCTACAACTATCTTCTTCAAAATATCCAACCTCTCTTTTCCCTTTTGAACTAATACCTTAAAGCACTAAATACGGGACAATGTTTACCAAAACTTGTAGACCCTCATACAAAATGTTGTAATAGAAAAATACCTAAAAACTATTGCAACCAACTCTTCTAATGATGTGGAATATTTTGTAGAGTCACCACCTCTTTGAAAGAGGAAAATATCTTCAAGCAGTAGAGAGATCCATCCAAGATCAATATATTTCTGAGTTCTCTCAACCAACGGAGCACTAGACTTCAAGAACACACCAAAAACATTGCAAAAAATTCCTTATTCAAGTATGCAAGTTCCTTTGCAAATATCTATCTTCCTCAATAAGGTAGAGCATATTTTTAGTTTCTCACCCAAAGATTCATGCACTTATTTTATCTTCCTCAGAACATGTGGTTCACAAAGAGGCAAAGCATATATTCGTTTTCTCACCCAAATATTTCTTCTTTTTCTCCCCAGTAGAGTCATCAATCTGGTGACTTGGATGGGCCAATAAGACTCCACAATTTTCAATCTCTAGTTACACATTTGGATGACTCTTTTGATAAGACTGTCTGCAACCAAAATGCTAAGTTCATCCCTAGCATATTTTCCAATCTTTTGGTGTTTCTATTTGATGTTATAACATCTCCTAAAGGGTAGCTGCTCCTTATACTCAGAGACCCTAGGTTAGTGGCCAACGAATAGGAGATGACTAATTGGCAAGCCTCTCCTCTACACTTTAGGCTCTACAAGACCAAAGTGGGTATCCCAATAAATTAAGATAGATCATCATAATGCAATGGGGGAAGGCCTTCAATGGGATAAATAATTTAAACAAACTACACTACTAATCAATGGCTTATGGTAGTATGGAAAGGGCAACATGAAAGAAAATCTAAACTAAGAAAGCAAGAAATGTTTTTGAATTGAAAGTATTTTAATTCTTCCTTAGCTTCATACTTTGTGAATCTCCTTGACCAATTCCTAATACACACAGAGTCATGAATGAAATAAAATCCTACAATAGACCAACCATGGCTTCTCATAACCCTACTACCTTACAATAAGAAACCAACAAAAGGAAAAACAATATGTTACTTAGTTATCCACACTACACTACAATAACCTCATTATCTCTATGCACGAAATTACACCACTCCTTGAATGATAGGAAAACATAAACATAACTCAAACAACAAATGTGTTTGAAGCATCAACACAACCCTTGATTATATTGATTCAAAAGATACTGCACACAAATTTGGAGAACATACAAATTTATATATACATTAGATAAAAATACAAATTTTGTATGGTGGTCATCTATTTTTATTACAGAGCATAGCTCATTACATTCCCTATCTATGTCCAAAGGACTTACCCTATTCAAGTTTACTCAAAGAAAATAATTATAGAAAGCATAGAAACAAAATATGGTAAGGAAACACTACACCAGGCCACTTAAGTTGGAGAGTAGAAGTCATGACCCAAACAAAAACAAAAAAAATGCCTTTATAATGTAGGAATAACTCAGATTTGAATTTGAAATTGCTAACCCTAACCAAACTAGGGTTTCAGACCAAAGCACCAGATCAAACAGTAGTCTGCTGAGAATTTTCCCCAAAATGATACATCAACTAGACATGAATTCCACTAACATCTCGACCACACTCCAACATTGATGGAATTCTGAAAATAGGCATGGCACGCCCAGGAAATATGTGATTAGAATAGGAAGAACATACCCTGACAAGGAATATAACCACTACAACAATTCAAGAAATAAATGGCACTGCTCAACAATCACTTCAACCTTGAAAGAAGCATAAGAATGTGATTTGAAGCCGTTTGGAATCAATCTAATAGCTAAGAAATTAATCCACCATTATTGTGCAATCAACACCTGCAAACATGAGTAGCTAATTGATGGGAAACCAAGATTTGAATTGTGCTCATCAATTTGTCTTACTCATGTGAAGATCCAACACCTATCGCTCACTACTCATAACTTTAAAACTTGACCGTCAAATAAATGGTCGTTCAAATCTCCATCACATATCACAAAGTCAGTAAAAACCTGAACCCCAAAACCTCATGTCAGAGGTTATAAAATTTTGAAAACCTACAACACACCGACCTTGCAACAAGCACCATCCAATCACCTACTTTAAATCTAGGTTGCTTGATCACCATTAACATCACATGGCTCACAACAATGATTTGAGTCAACCAATCATGCAAT
>CM021100.1:309415297-309522790 GCA_007115665.2 Sequoiadendron giganteum
TGGAAATAGGATTTCATTTAATTACAATCCTAAATCAGTATTTCTTTCATGTATCTCCTAAGTTCCTGAAATGTGTTTATCAACACTAGGATTAGGAAGGAATTAATAATTGATGAAATAATCATGTTAATTAACATTTATATGTTATTCTACATGTTAGGAACATGTGGGGACACCTTGGAATGGGCTCCTAAAAAGTAGGAGCACATGGGCACACACATGGGAAGTGACACTCACCTTGAGTTCAATTAACTGGTTGGTAAATTAAGTATACTTCAGAAATGCATCCTAGGTTCCTACAAAATAGTAATTTTGATTTATGCATTTTGAGTACCTGTAAAATAGGGTTTGAAGTTCAGTTAAATTTTAGTTGAAGTTTAGTTTAGTTCAGTTGAATTTTAGTTCAGTTGAAGTTTAGTTCAGTTCAATTCAGTTATCTTCAATTAGTTTTAGCTGAATGCTATTTGACTTCTGTTAACTTGGAATGCATGTCTAATAACTTGAGTTGCATGATAGATAACACGAACTACCTTTAGTTAACAAGAGATGACCATTCTTGCATGAATGGTGTTGAGAAATATTTCAATTAACAAGAAATATCATGGACCCACCTTGGGCATTGAAGTTGGCTTCTTGGAATTAACTCCTTTGCATGTTGAGATATTTCTAAAGGCTTAGTTAAGTGGGGCCCTCTTTTGGGCACCAAATTTGAGGATGAAGCCTTAATATATTTACAAGATAAAGGTTGAGTTATGACTTTAGTTTGGTATGCCCAAATGGATGAAGGAGATGATTTAATATTGTTCTTCACGGTACAACTCCACTTGCATGAGATAGATGTACCTTTAAGGGTTAGGGCTTGAGCATTGTTATTGTAACTCACTTGGAGTTTACAATGTTGATTAAAGTCTATTTATCTCAAGCAAGTTGTAGAGAGATTTTGTAGGTTTTATTTGCAAGTTGTGAACAAGTTTGGTGAAGGAAAATGATGCATTCTCAAGCAAGAATTGAAGCTATTGTAATATACTTCAAATATTGAATAAAAGATTGATTATTGGTGGAGTTTTTTACCCGAAAGTGTTTTCTCCACATTACATGCTTGTGCAATCTTTCTAATATCCTATCTACTTCTTCTATCAACTTATGTCTACATTCTACAAATAGTAAAATGGATTAATCAGATAATCACCCACAAAGAATATATAACAAAGGAAAATCATATTTAGATCAGCAATATTAAAGTTTTACAAGGTATTAAGCTATTAAAACACCTCAATTTTCAACATGTGGTATCGGAGTTGAGGTTGGGTAGAGTATTGAGACACCTTTCTCTTAAAGATTGAAGGATTTATTGGCTTAGTGGGAGCTTTTATTATTTTGGTTATTTACTAATTTTGGAAATAAGTTTTGTTACAATGAATTCACATTTAGATATTGAAAGGTTCAATGGATCTAATTATGAAACATGGAAATTAGAAATGGAAGATCTTCTTGAAGAAAGAGATCAGTGGTTAACTGTTAATAACTAGACAAAGACACCTACAACTATTTTAGATGAGGATTGGGCTAAGTTAGATAAAAAGGCAAGATGAACTATTAGATTATGTCTTGTTGATGTTGTTCTCTTAAATATTTCAGATGAAAATACTGCATATAAATTGTGGAAGAGAATAGGTGATATTTATCAAACTAAAAGTCTCACAAATAAGTTGTATCTGAAAAGGAATTTGTATTCATTAAAAATGGAAGATGGTGATTTTATAGCACAACATTTAAATGATTTTAATTTGATTCTCAGTCAGTTAGCATCTATAGATGTAAAGCTAGAAGATGAGGATAAATGCATTTTATTACTTTTCTCCTTTCTAGATTCTTGGGAAAATCTAATTGTTACAATCAGTGGCAATGGTGCAGATCCAAAGATGGACAATATCATTCCTACTCTCCTATCAGAGGAGATGAGGAGGAAGTCTAAAATTGGCTCCCAAGGTGCCTTGTTTGTTAGAGCTATGCCTAAAGAGAAGGAATCTAAGACAAATAAGAAAGGAAAGGGTAAGTCTAAAGGACTGTCAAAAACCCCTGGTAAGAGTAAGGTAAAGTGATGGAATTATGGAGAACCTGGACATATTAAAAAGGATTGAAGAGTAAGAAAAAGGGATTTGATACTTCTATAGAGAAATCCACAGATGATAGTAATGAGGCATCAGTCATTTCTTTTAATATAGTTGTTGATAACTCTTGGCTTATTGATTCATTTTTCTCCTATGATATGACTCCTAGGAAGGAGTGGTTCACTAAGTATACTACATATGATGGAGGGGATTTCTTCTTTGGAGACAACAACACAACAAAGGTTGTTGGCAAATGAGAGGTAAAATTGTGTTTAAGTGATGGTAGGGTTAAGACCCTTAATGATGTTTTACATATTCTAGGAGTTGCTAGAAATCTTCTTTCTGTCTCTAAGTTCAATGATTCTAGAATGCATGTCAGATTTGACAAAGGTGGTTGCAGATTGGTGAAATGGAATATGGTGGTTGTTAAAGGATCTCGGATCGGGACTTTGTTTAAGTTGAATACCTCCAATGTAAATATTTTATCAAATGTAACTGAAGCTGAAAATACATGTATGCTATGGCACCATAGATTGGGCCATATAGGTCAAAAAGGTCTTAGGACCATTATAAATAAAAATTTGGTTGGTGGTATTCCTAATTATAAGATTGGAAAAAATAACTTTTTTGAGCACTAAGTGTTTGGAAAGCAATCTAGATGTTAATTTGCTAGTGGTACAAATAGAGCTAAAGGATTATTAGAGATTATTCACTCAGATGTAATGGGCCCTATGGATATTGACTCTATTGGAAAATATAGATACTATGTCACATTTATTGATGATGTCTCAAGATATACTTGGATATTTTTTATCCATAGCAAATTTGATGTGGTTAATAAGTTTAAGGAATTTGAGGCTTTGGTTGAGAAACAATCAGATGATAAGATAAATATATTGAGATCAAATAATGGTGGTGAGTATTGTTCTAGGGAATTCGATGACTATTGTAAGCATGAAGGAATAGTGAGACAAAAAAATACTCCATACACACCTCAACAAAATGGAGTAGCAGAAAGGATGAACCGAACCTTAATGGAAAAAGCTAGGAGTATGTTAAGTAGTGCTAAGCTAGATCGGTCCCTATGGGCTAAGGCAGTATTTATTTTTTGTTATTTAATCAATAGATTCCCTAGTTCATCTATTGAAGATAAAACTCCTTATGAAATGTGGTTAGGAAAGAAGCCTAGTGTTGCACATTTAAGGATATTTGGTTGTGAGGCCTTTGTTCATGTGCCTCAAGAAAAAGAGATCTAAATTGGATCCTAAAGCACAAAAATGCATATTCATAGGTTATGGTGAAAATGTAAAAGGGTACAAGCTTTGGAATCCACTAGCATGAAAAGTTTCTTTATCTAGAGATGTGATTTTCAGGGAATTTAGAGCTTATTCAGGAGAAGAACAACCAAAGGATAAGGATACTTCTCGAACAATGCATTTTGAGATTGATAATCAGAAGCAACAAGATGCACATGTTGAAGAACAATTGGATGGATTGGAAGAGGAGAGTTCAAAAATTTCTTTTGAAATAGAGGCTCAAGATGAGCATATTGAGGAACAAGAAGAAACCCCTCTGAGAAGATCCACAAGACAACGAAATCCCATTGATAGGTATATCCCACCTAATTTCTCTTCTATTTTTTCTTTAGTGAGTAATAATGATGAACCCAGTTCTTACAGGGAAGCTTTGGTCACAAGCTATGCATTAGGGAATGGAATCCCTAGAAACTTGTGACACATGGGATCATGAGAGTTTTCCCAAAGGAAGAAAGGCCATTGGTTGTAAATGGATCTTTAAAAAGAAGATTGGTGCAGATGGTAATCTCAAAAGGTACAAGGCTAGATTAGTAGCCAAGGGCTACTGCCAGAGAGAGGGAGTTGACTTTAATGAAATCTTCTCTCCCATTGCTAAAATTACTTCTATTAGATTCTTTTTGTCAATTGTTGTTTCTTATAATTTTGAAATTGAACAAATGGATGTGAAAACTATGTTATTACATGGGAATCTCTATGAGGAAATTTATATGAAGCAACCTAATGGTTTTGTTGTAAAAGGAAAAGAAGAATTGGTTTCAAGTTAAAGAGATCTTTATATCGATTGAAATAGTCACCCAAAATGTGGTACCAAAAGTTTGATTCTTTCACATTGAAAATTGGTTATGTTAGGAGTGAGGAAGATCATTGTGTTTACATAAAAATAATTGATGATCAACTTTTAATTATTATCTTATATGTTGACGACATGTTATTTATAGGTAACAATAAGGTAATGATCAAAGAATTGCAAACACAATTCTCGAGCACATTTCAGATGAAAGATTTAGGGGCTACAAAATATATCCTTGGTATGGAGATCAACAAAGATAGACGTAACAAAAAGCTTTGCTTAAGTCAAACCAATTATGTTGATACTATTCTAGTATTCTTTAATCAACTTAATAACTAGGAAAATAAATTGCTCTACTCAGGGATTGAACATCACAACTGGCAGTCATAACCCACTAAAGAACCTCATTTAATCATCAACCCAGGGATGTAAACTTGAAATGGGTCAGCACAATATATGCACTAATCAACCTTCCAAATATACATGATTCCTAAAATGCTTCATACTGAAATTTAAATTACTGGAAACAAATTTATTGGATAACTTGCTTGGAAATGAAAACTTGAAAGATAAAACTTCTCTGCGTCTAGTGGCTGTAGGAATAGTTGATAGCTCTATTTTTCTATCAGCTATAGGAACAGTCACATTAACTTCTATGAAAGAAAATATAGCTATTCTATCTTGCAAAATAAAAGTATGGACAGTTCCCTAAGTGGGACCCCTTAGGTAATGCCAAAAGTAAGCAACAAATTAGGTGAAAAACTTCATAAGCTTTATTGATTCAATGGAAACAAGTACATAGCACAAACTCTTGACTGAATTTTTGAAACTGAAAAATGTGCTACAGTACCAACTTCTTCCAGCCCATTCTCTGAAGGAGAAGGGGTTATTTATTGAAAACTAATTCTAACTACTAAGCAACCTTTCCCTTATAAAACAGGATGCATTTATTACATTTAACTAACTTAAGCAAGGGGATGAATGACAATGGAAGAACTAAGTCAAATCGGTTTAACAGTCTTAAAGCGCCATCATCCTGGATTCATGCAACTCCAAGACGCCTGGCCTAGATTTTTGGAACACTCTCCCTACATTGTGGATGAATTGAAACTGTCTCCTCATCTTTTGCTGTTGAACCAGTCTTCATGGATTTGGTCTTCATTCTTCAAGTGGAAATTGATTTCCCTTCCTCCAATCGTGGTTCCTACAAAATATCTCACCATCTTTTCCTGAGGAAGAAGGTTAGCTCAACACATTCATCATTTAAGACAATCTATTACTTTTATTTATTCATTCATTAAGTATTAAACTAAGGAAAACATTATTTTAGATATGGCTGCAGGAAGTTTTGGTAGCAGAGGTTGTAGGAAGGTTTTATGATCACAAAAAGCCATAAAGTATTTATCAGACTAATAAAACATCAAAGATAATAACCATGGAAATTTTTATCATAATATACTCATCATATTTAAGTCATAAAAAGGTCTATGTCTTATCCCATAATCAGACTAAATGTTTTTTTTTAGGATAATAAAAATAGAAAAGTATTTATAAAAGCATAATCAAAATGCGCCACAAAATTGGCTCATCACTCCCCTCAACCAACTACTTGCTGGACCCTTCAGCAAGTCTAGCATTCCTTCTTCTGGCAAACTCTCTCAAATCTGCACTCAGTTTCTGCCCACATTCACCATTCTGAAAACTCCAGAAGTGAGCTCTCATTGCCTCTAGCCTTTGCCATCTATTATATTCAAAAATTCTGTTATAAGTGTTGTTGTCCCCTTGTATAGCCAATAATGGCCATAGAAGAATAGGCAACTGCATAACCAATGGCAACCAATTCTCCCTCTTTGTTCTGGCATTCCTCATGTACCTTTTTGCCCTTCTGGTTGCTGCATACAAGGTGTTGGGAGTGTGTGGTTCTGCTTTCTTCAATTGAAATGAAAGATGCTCCCATGTGTTTTGAATGTCCAAGGTTGCAACATTGAAATCATTGTTTATGATTTCAGAATATTGAGAAAATACCTCTCTTCTTAGAGGCTCAATCGATGGCCTGGCTCTTTCATCCCTCCATGATTTCTTCCAGTCAAAGTAAATACCCATTCTATTTCTAGATTCATTTCTCATAGACAATGGTGTACTTACTGTATCATGCATATGGCTATTAAATTGTTCCCCTCTGCTTATTTCATTGGTGATCCAGGAGATTAAAGCACTAATATGAATATCACCGACATAACATAAGGGATTCCATTCTTTATTTTGGGATACAACCAAATTGTGTAGATAAAACTCACACAGGAGGTTCCTGATATGCAAAGGTGAGTCCCTGTATGCTTCATAAAACTCCTCAGCGGTATTTTAAAGAAGGATTCTTACCTTTCCAGACTCTAATTAGCTGGAAGTTCAAATACAACTCTTGGAGATACATTGCGTAGATGGGTGAGGGTGCTCGATATTGCATTAGCCATGGAACAAACTCTACTACCTATTTGAGACTGTCATTCAATTTAGCAATTTCTAGATTCTTCTTTTGGATTATCCTTTGTAGTCTCAATTTCCAGTGCAGAAGCAGTCTGCTATTGCTGAAGCTCTTCAAAACATGCCATTCCTGGAGCAAATTTTGTGACATGGAGTGGTTGTCTATGATTATAGAATACTGCAGGTGTCTCCTGTACTTCTTCAAGTACATCCTCCTTTTCTTGTTGTTCTTCTTCTCCAATTACTTCTGCATTATGTGATTCTTCAAGGTTATCCTATCACAAATCACCATCTTGTTGCTGACCTTCTTGTAGCTTCTCTTGTTTGGGTGGAAACACAACCAATTCTTCCTTCTTCTTATCACATTTCATACCTTCCTATAGTTTTTCTGCAACGGCAGCCCACTCATCTAGGTCAGCCCCTTCAGGTGTACTCACAACCTCCTCGATAACAGATTCCTTATTTCTCAATTCAAGACTGGAAGGATCTGAAGGTGGTGTGGCAGGAGTAGTATTACATGATTGGCGGGCCGCCTGGTTTTGGTGCCTAGAGCTCCTTCTTGTGGAAGGAGGAACTGTTTTATGCCTTTTGGAAGGTTTTACCGTAGGAACAAAGAAGTCTCCCTTTGGCTTCATTTTTACAGGCTCGGGGGTTGCTACAATAGGTGACTTTCCTTTCCTATCCTTATGAGACAGCTCAGGAATTTTGTTAGAACCTTGTGCTAGTGGCTTGGGAGTTCTTTTAGAAAGAGGAACATCATCCTGAGTCGGATGATTCCTGAGGAGGGAACCTAGTAGTAGAGGTTTGGCCTACGGACTGGGAGGTGCATTGCTTAAAGGTAAGAGGTTCACCCCTAGGTCCTACATTTTGAATTTTAGGGTTGAATTGGATAGTGAATTCCTCCCAGGTCATCCCTGATGCATCATGAATGGATTCTTTAACAAGCAACTTAATAAGACAATGGTGAGATATAGAGTTAACCCTACCCTTTCTAAATTTAGTAGCACTGTTGGATAGCAAGTTATAAAGGAAGTTGGGAACATTCATCAATAGTCCATTACGTAAATGAGATAAAAATTTGAAATGATGAGAATGTAGGATTGAAAACCTACCTTCATAGGTTATGTATTTGATGATGTACCTTGCCCGTGACACCCAGTCCTACAACAGACTCATTCTTTGCACACCTTGCTTATCCACTCACAAAGGAGGATCATTTAGCTGAGTGAACTCAGCCCTGGCGCTTCTCGCATCTCTTCCTTTGGGAAATGGTTCTCTGACCTGAGGTAACCCTGTAATCTTAGTAATTTTACCAATTGATGCATTGATTGTTATGCCCCTAACTTTTGCTTCCCCATCCTAAAATGTCCTTGTAAATTCCTCTGCAATGTCTATATTGAAAGACTCGAGCTTTAGGAAGTAATTGAGCAACCCATATTGTCTGCATAGTGGCACATGTAGCACGTCCTGTAATAGGATGCTATGGTCTGTAGGCTCATGCTGAATCGGCTGACCTCCCATTTCCTTGGCTTTTCCTCTACTATTTTTTTCAACTAAACTTCCTATAGCCCAACTATTGAATCTTCTGTAATTCTTCAGTACTCTACCCTTCCCCTCAATCGAAACTTTTGATCAACTTTTCAAAAGTGACAGAAAAATAGGGAGAACAATATGATCATGCAATCTTTTGGAGGGAGAGAGTAATTATGGATAATCAAAATACATTCAAGTTCATTATTACAAGAAGGAAAGACTGTTTGATTATTAATTACAGTTTCCAAATATTGGGGGTTTGTGACAATAGATGGGACAAGCTTTTGGTGGAGATGTGGAGGAAGTTATTGGATAAAGAAGCATGCACAATCATGCAAACGAGTCGAAGGAAATGACAACCATATAGGAAATTTGTTTGCGCTAATTAATACTAAATTAAATGCAATAAATAAAATAACTTAAACAATCTTAAAGTGAAGTGGAGCGTACCTGGAGAGAATTGCCGTAATTATTTGATATGACCTCCTTCTTCATTGCAATACGTGACATGAAGAAACATGGATGATATGGGAATGACAGGTGGATGATGTGGAAGAGAGAGAGTGAGTATGGATTATGGATGATGTGAATGAATGGAATGGAGATCTTAATAGATAACCCCTTTATTATGATTTTATATGCACTTTTATGCATGGCTTGGGAAATTGAGCCTAGACTCAATTCCTTTGGCTACAGGATCACTGCTATCCTACTCAATTTCGAACTGTTTCAGAAATGTTTCCTTGTCAATGGGTTTATAATAGAGCTTTAGGCGATGCCCATTGACTAATAGTTTGAATCGTACCTCATCAATGGTCCTTAATTGAACAACACCATTGGCGAATACCTCTTCTATCTCATATGGACCCAACCATCTGGTTTGTAGTTTTCTTGGACTATCCTTATACCATGAGTCATAAAGTAGAGCCCAATCTCTTGCTTTGAATTTCTTTTCCTTGATGTATTTATCATGCCACCTTATATGCTGGTTTTGTATCATCTTAGTGTGTTGTAGGACATTCTTTCATAGCTCATCTAGTGCATTGAGCTGCATGACTCTATCCCTTTGTGCATTTGTTAAATCCATGTCCATCTCTAATGTTGTTCTTAGAGTCTTATGTTTGAATTCAATTGGCATCACAACTATTTTACCATACACCATTTCAAAAGGTGTACATCCTATAGCAGTCTTCCAGGTAGTTCGGTAGGCCCATATAGCTTCTGGTAATCTTGCGGCCCAGTCCTTTCTATACAAATCTACAGTTTTAGTCAGAATGGCCTCTATGTCCCTGTTGGTGACTTCAACCTAACCATTAGCCTGGGGATGATAAAGATTTGATTTCCTGTGACGTATATTGTATTCATTTACTAAGGTTGTGATAAGTGTAGAAGTGAATTGTGTTGCTTGATCTATCACTATTTCCCTAGGGACACCAAAGTTGGTGAATATTTCCTCATACAAGAATTCGTCCACTTTATTATCCCTAGCATGCTTCATAGGTTTAGCTTCTACCCATTTTGTCACATAATTTGTGCATACAAGGATGTAGGACTTACCATTAGAAGGTGGATCAATTGGTCCTACAAAATCCAGTCTCCATTTGTCAAAGGGTGCAACAACAACTTGTGGAAATAGAGGCATCTCATAAGAGTGAGTTGGTTTTCCCATCCTTTGGCATCTGTCACATCTCCTGGTATATTTGGCTGCATCTCTATGCAGATTTGGCCAATAGTAACCAGTATTTAAAATTTTCATTGTTGTTCTTTTGGCAGCAAAATTTCCACCACACGGCTCCTCATGGCTTGAATGCAATATATCATGAGTGTCTTCTTCTTGTACACATCTCCTCATAACTTGATCTGGCCCTGTATAAAACATGCAATCTGCAATCCAAGAAAAGTTAATACTTTTCTCTACCAATAATCTCTTTTCCTTAGGGGAGAATTGAGGAGGAGTTCTTCCTGCAGCCAAATAATTTTCTATATCGGCATACCATGGGTGAATAACCTTGATTGCAACCAAGTGCTCATCAAGAAAGGAGTCTTCAATAAGTGCAGAGTCACCTTGCCTTTGAATTCTAGAAAGGAAATCAGCAACCACATTGGCTTTCCCTAGCTTGTCCACAATTGTAATGTCAAATTCTTGCATCAACAACAACCATCTTGCCAGTCTCCCGGCTATTGAGCTTTTGTTCATGAGATACTGGATTGCTGCATGATCAGTGTGGATAAATATCTGATAACCTATGATATAATGTTTGAATTTATTGAGGGCATAGATGATTGCTAATATCTCTTTTTCTGTAACAGTGTAGTTTACCTCAGCCCCTTGTAGATTTTTTCTTATGTAGTAGAGTGCATGTTCTGTTGAACCACCCTTCTATCCTAACACTACTCCAATGGCATAATCTAATGCATCTATATGAATATTAAATGGAAGTGACCAATCAGGTCCTTTCAAAACAGATGCCTGTGTAAATGCAACTTTTAAATCAAGGAATTTTTTTTCACATTCTTCGGACCAAGAAAAATATGCATCCTTCTTCAACAAACTATATAAAGGGCCTGTTGTTTGGCTGAAGTCCTTGATGAATCTTCTATAGTATCTAGCATGGCCTAGAAAGCTTCTTAATTCCTTTTGCTTAGTAGGAAAGGGTATTTTAGAGATGACCTCAATCTTAGTAGGATCAACCTGTATTCCTGTAGCAGAAATATAGTGACCAAGCACTATTCCCTCCTGCATCATCATGAAGCACTTTTGACTATTCAGTGATAGATTATGATCTTCACATCTCTGCAGTACTTTCTTCAAGTTGGCCTGAGTTTCTTCAAATGTTGCACCATAAATAGTAAATTCATCCATGTATATTTCCATGCAATCATATAAGATGTCTGAGAAGATATTTATGACTACCCTCTGGAAAGTTGCAGGTGCATTACAGAGACCAAAAGGAAAAATTGAGTAGGCAAACGTTCCCCAAGGGCATGTGAAAGTAGTATTTTCTTGATCCTCAAAAGCAATCTTGATTTGATTGTACCCGCTGAAGCCATCTAAGAATGAGAAGTACTTTTTCCCAACTAAATTATCTAGAACTTGATCAATGAATGGAAGAGGAAAGTAATATTTCTTTGTTGCCAAATCAAACTCTCTATAATCTACACATACTCTCCATTTCCCTCCTTTCTTAGGAACAATAAACAATGGGGAAACCCACTGACTATCCAAGAGTGGGTAGATAAAACCAGCTGTTAACATTTTCTGCAATTCTTCTTTAACAATCTCTCTCAAGGTTGGATTGATTCTTCTTTGAGGTTGCCTGATAGGTTTGAACTCACTGTTAATGAATATGCGATGTGTGCAGAATTTTGGGTCTAAACCCTTTATGTCACCATATTCCCAGGCAAAAGCTGACCTATGACTGGTAAGCATTTTGACCATAGATTCTTGTTGCTCTCTGGTGAGGTTTGTATTGATACTCAAGGTTTTTCCTGTGGCTACCTCAACTTGAGAGGTTAAATCAACCATAGATACCTCAGTCAGAAATGGAATTTCTACCTCGTGGGGTAGCAAGGTGTGTAAGCAGTTAGTTGCTGCAGGATAATGGGCTGATGCAGACAGAGGAAGAATGGTCTGCAAGGAGCATGAATTTTTTTCACAATGAAAATATTCAGTACCATAGTTATTCAGCAGGATATTGGACAGTATATATTCTTCTTCTTCTTGTGCAACAAGAGGCTCTTTGGTAATCATCATTAAATTGGCCACAGAATTCACTCCCTCCTCTTCTCCCAAATCTGGCCAAACAGCCTCTCTAGACTCAAGTTGGGGTTGGGCTAGAGAATAGAGGGTAAGCTTCTTTGTGCTATACCCATCAGATATTGTCATGTTACCCAACCTACAACCAATGTAAGCATCAACAGTAGCCAACCAAGGCCTTCCTAGTATGACAGGGTATCCCCCCAATGATGCCTTTGGAGATAAGACCATAAAGTTAGCAAGATACTCCCAAGAATCCAAGGTGACTACCAAGTCTTCAACTACCCCATCAGATTTGACAGTTGAGCTATCAGCAAGCTGCAATATTGTAGGTGTAGTCCTTAGGTTAGAAATACTAGGTTTTACAACCAGGTCCTTTGTCATGACATTGATAGTTGCACCAAGATCCACTAAAGCATTCTTAATCTGCAACCCATTAATATTGATCTCCACCACAAGACTACCTATGTCTAAATATTTTGGGATGGTAAGCTTCCCTAGCATTAAATTAGAGAGTTGACCTATGACATGGACAGTTTGAGGGTCTTTCTTTTTCCTCCCCAGTTTCTTCAAACATGACTCCTTGATGGATTTGCTATAGATAGGTACCTCTTTGATTTCTTGGAACAAGGGAATTTTCACACATATATTCTTTAGCTGGTCAAGGATGTCAAAGGTAGGTTCCTCTTGTTTTTTTACATTTTCACCTTCCAACCTTTGTGGGAAAGGAGGGAACACTTTATCAGATTCCTTAGGTTATGTTGGAATCTGAACTGGCTCATTTGGGTGGGCTTGTTCATTGGCATCTTCTTCTTAATTAGTCTCCTCAGATGGAAATTCTGAGATTATGGGAGGAGATGGTGTGGGAATCATAGTTTCTGAACGTAAATTGATATTATTCAGGTTGAGAGCATAGGTAGGTTGATGATTAGGATCAGCAAAATAGACTTGCTGCTGCTATTGCTGGTGGTTATTTGGATTGGGTGTTACCTGGGCAGGTAGTTGGGTTGGATGTGGATTCTGACCTTGATTAGCTGTAGGAGGTGGCATAATGGATTGTTGCTATGGGTGCTGCAGGAAATCGATGGATGGATTTGACCATTGCTGGCCTCCTCTCCATTAGTTAGACTACTGCCAATTCCCTTGTGGAGGCTGCCATTGATTTTGCTATGGTGATTGCCAATTCCCTTATGAGGATTGCCAATGGTTTTGCTAGGTATTTGGCCAAAGGTTATTCCAATGAGGTTGAGAGTATGGCCCATAGTTTGGAGGGTACTAGTTTTTCCATTGACTATTATATGAACCAAAATTTTGCAAAGGGTCCTGAGGCATACCTTGTCTTGGGGCCCATGCCCTGCACTGAGCAACAAAGAACACTTCCTCCTCTCCTTCAATGGTTTTGAACTCAGTAGGGAGATGTTGCACCTCCAAATTGGCCACTGCTTTGCATCGACAATATTTCTTCCTTTGTCGATAGTGGGGGCAATATTCAGCTAACATTGCCTCAGCTTCTTCTTTCTTCCTTTTAGCCTGCATCATATTAAGTTGAGTGGCTACATCATTGATGATATCCTGCTTGAAGTCAGACAAGAGATTAGTAATCTCCCATTTAGATACTCCAGAGCCACTTCCTTTTATAGAAAAGGGTCTAAACCCTCTTCCCTTCTTTACAGTTGCTCTGAAGTAATTGAGACAGATTTTCTTGATATCATCCCAATCGCTTTGGGTGACATCACCTCCTACCATGAGGTCAAGGGCCTCCATGCAAGTATCATTAACTCCTCTTAAGAAAAGAAGTTTTTGAGATTCCTCATTCAACTCATGATGAGTATTCTTCTACACACTAAACAAGAACCTTGACACATAATCCTCCAAGGTTTCATCCTCCTTTTGTGACATTTTGAAGATATCATCTCCTGTCATATCATTTCCTCTGCAATATTCTTTATATTTTCCCAAGAATAGAGTCTTCATTTCATCCCAAGTGTTAGCTACATTAGCTCCCAATCCCATGAACCATTGCAAGGCTGCCTCCTTTAGAGTAGAAGGAAACAATTTCAGCTTGTGTGCTGAGGTTGTATAGTCATAGCTTCTGCAAAGGATGTCAAATTCAAACAAGAAGGTATGAGGGTCCTCAATAATAAGTCCATAGAACTTTGGTAGTACTGAGGCAGGGATGTTCTTGAGGTTATTATTGTCATGCAGGTCAGGGATTGGGAATGAAAAAATAGGATTTTCCATTCTTGGTTGCGTTCTTGGATTAGCTCCAAGTTGATGAACTACAAGAGCAAGGGAATTATTTGAGTCTATCTCTTTGGATAGGATAAAGCTTAGTTCAGAGGAAGAAGATGAGGTAACTAAGTCTTGGCCAGCATCCAGATATGGGGCATCTTGGAATAGGTTTGGTTCAATTTCTTCAATATCTATGCTCCCAGGAAGGAATCTTCCAAATTGGTCTCTTCTTCTATGCATACAGCAAAAGTGAACTAACTTATGGAGATGTTGGAATGAAAAATTCTAAACTAAAAATACTAAGAATGAAATCTTAAACTCTTTACTAACATGCCTATAATAGGTCCTTAGTTTGACACCATCCCTAGCAATGGTGCCAAAAATGTAGTATTCTTTAATCAACTTAATAACTAGGAACATAAATTGCTCTACTTAGGGATTGAACATCACAATTGATAGTCATAACCCACTAAAGAACCTCATTTAATCATCAACCTAGGGACGTAAACTTGAAATGGGTCAGCACAATATATACACTAATCACCCTTCCAAACATACATGATTCCTAAAATGCTTCATATTGAAATTTAAATTACTGGAAACAACTTTATTGGATAACTTGCTTGGAAATGAAAACTTGAAAGATAAAACTACTCTGCATCTAGTGGCTGTAGGAACAGTTGACAACTCTATTTTTCTGTCAGCTGCAGGAACAGTCACATTAACTTCTATGAAAGAAAATACAGCTATTCTATCTTGCAGAATAAAAGTATGAATAGTTCCCTAAGTGGGCCCCCTTAGGTAATGCCAAAAGTAAGCAACAGATTAGGTGAAAAACTTCATAAGCTTTATTGATTCAATGGAAACAAGTACATAGCACAAACTCTTGACTGAATTTCTGAAACTGAAAAATGTGTTACAGTACCAACTTATTCCAGCCCATTCTTTGAAGAAGGGGCTATTTATTGAAAACTGATTCTAACTACTAACCAACCTTTCCCTTATAAAATGGGAGGCATTTATTACATTTAACTAACTTAAGCAAGGGGATGAATGACAATGGAAGAACTAAGTCAAATCGGTTTAACAGTCTTAAAGCGCCATCATCCTGGATTCATGCAACTCCAAGACGCCTGGCCTAGATTTCTGGAACACTCTCCTTGCATGGTGGATGAACTAAAACTGTCTCCTCATCTTTTGTTGTTGAACCAGTCTTCATGGATTCGGTCTTCATTCTTCAAGTGGAAATTGAATTCCCTTCCTCCAATCGTGGTTCCTGCAAAATATCTCACCATTTTTTCCTGAGGAAGAAGGTTAGCTCAACACATCCATCATTTAAGACAATCCATTACTTTTATTTATTCACTCATTAAGTATTAAACTAAGGGAAATATTTTTTCAGATATGGCTGCAGGAAGTTTTGGTAGTAGAGGCTGTAGGAAGGTCTTATGATCACAAAAAGCCATAAAGTATTTATCAGACTAATAAAACATCAAAGGTAATAACCATGGAAATTTTTATCATCATATACTCATCATATTTAAGTCATAAAAAGGTCTATTTCCTATCCCATAATCAGACTAAATGTTTTTTTTTGCATAATAAAAACATAAAAGTATTTATAAAAGCATGATCAAAATGCGCCAAAAACTTGGCTCATCAACTATTTTGAAATGGTTTAACATACATGATAGTAAACCAATTAATATTCCTTTACCAGTTGGCACAAAGTTTAGTCATGAGTCCTAAATCTGATTTTGATTATGAGGAAATGTCTAAAATTTTATATGTTAGTGCAATTGGTAGTTTAATTTATGTTATGGTTTGTACGAGACCAGATATAGCCCAAACAATGGGAGTTCTTAGTAGGTTTATGTCTAACCCTGGTAAAGAGCATTGGAATTATGTTAAGAGGGTTTTTAGATATTTATGAGGGACTTCTGATTACTGTCTAGATCATTGGACATACAGGGTTTTGTTGATTCAGATTGGGCAGGAGATCTGGACAGTCGAAGGTCGACAAGTGGTTATGTGTATACTTTGTTTGGAGCTGCAATTAGTTGGATGAGTAAGAGGAAGCCCACGGTTGTTTTTCCACCACAGAAGTAGATTACATGACTGACACACATGCCTCTAAAGAGGCAATTTGGTTACAGAGACTTGGGAAATGTATTGATTTTAATTGCAAGCAAGTTAAGCTTGAATGTGATAGTCAGAGTGCTAATTTTTTAGCCAAAAATCCTATGTATCATGCTTGTACTAAACATGTAGTTTTTTAGTATCACTTTGTGCAAGAAATGGTTGAAAGTGGAAAATTATTAATTTAAAAAGTTGACACTTTAATTAATGCTGCAGATTATCTTACGAAGCTAGTTCCTACAGATAAGTTCTCGTGGTACAGGAAGGCCATTGGCCTTGAGTCTTGTACTTGATTTAAAATTATTATTCCTAGTTTAGAATAATTGCAATATATAATGTCAAGTGGGAGAATGTTGTAAATAGGATGCCATTTAATTGCAATCCTAAAACATTATTTATTTCATGTATCTCCTAATTTCCTGAAATGTGTTTATCAACACTAGGATTAGGAAGGAATTAATAATTAATGAAATAATCATGTTAATTGACATTTCTATGTTATTCTAAATGTTAGGAACATGTGGAGATGCCTTGGAATAGGCTCCTACAAAATAGGAGCACATGGGAACACACATGGGAGGTGACACTCACCTTGAGTTCAGTTAACTGGTTGGTAAATTGAGTATACCTCATAAATGCATCCTAGGTTCCTACAAAATAGGGATTTTGATTTATGCATGTTGAGTACCTATAAAATAGGGTTTGAAATTTAGTTAAAGTTTAGTTGAATTTTAGTTCAAGTTAAATTCAGTTTATTTGAATTTTATTTGAATTTCAGTTTAGTTTAGTTAAAGTCAGTTTAGTTCAGTTGAAGTTCAGTTCAGTTTAGTTGAAGTTAAATTTAGTTTAGTTGAATTTTATTTGAATTTCAGTTTAGTTTAGTTGAAGTTAGTTTAGTTTAGTTTAGTTTCGTTCAATTGAATTTTAGTTTCGTTCAATTGAAGTTCAGTTCAGTTTAGTTTAGTTTAGTTCAGTTTAGTTTAGTTCAGTTATCTTCAGTTAGTTTTACTTGAATGCTAGTTGACTTCAGTTAACTTGGAATGCATGACTAATAACCTGAGTTGCATGAAAGATAACATGAACTAACTTTAGTTAATAAGAGATGACCATTCTTGCATGAATGGTGTTGAGAAATGTTTCAGTTAACAAGAAATATCTTGGACCCACTTTGGGCGCCCAAGTTGGCTTCTTGGAATTAACTCCTTTTCATGTTGAGATATTTTTGAAGGCTTAGTTAAGTGGAGCCCTCTTTTGGGTGCCAAATTTGAGGATGAAGCCTTAAGATATTTACAAGATAAAGGTTGAGTTATGACTTCAGTTTGGTACACCCAAATGGATGAAGGAGATAATTTAACATTGTTCTTCATGACACAACTCCACTTGCATGATATAGGCATACCTTTAAGGGTTAGGGCTTTGGCATTTTTATGTAACTCATTTGGAGTTTACAATGTTCATTAAAGTCTATTTATCTCAAGCAAGTTGTAGAGAGAGTTTGTAAGTTTTATTTCAGGTTGTGAAGAAGTTTGGTGAATGCAAAAGAGGCATTCTCAAGCAAGAATTGAAGCTATTGTAATATACTTCAAAGATTGAATAATATATTAATTTTTGTTGGAGTTTTTTACCTGAAAGGGTTTTCTTCACATTACATTCTTGTGCAATCTTTCTAATATCCTGTCTAATTCTTCTATCAACTTCTGTCTACATTCTACAAATAGTAAAATGGATTAATCGGATAATCACCCACAAAGAATCTGTAACAAAGGAAAACCATATTTGGATCTGCAATATTAAATTTTTACAAGGTATTAAGCTATTAAAACACCTCAATTTTCAACAAACATCTTCATTTAAAATTTACACCCTAAAATTTCTCTACATTTAAGACTACAATGTGTCACAACATTTGATGAAGTCATTGAAAAAGGGTTAACCATTAAAAAAAATTTAATTGTAGAAGGGGTAATTAAAATCTATAAGGACCAAAAAGATAATAACCAAACATCTAATGACAAACCTAAATACTAGTCAAAAAATAAAAAAAAATGTAAATGATGGTGTAACTAATAGTAAGCATGTTAAAAACATGCAAAACACATCATATCACAACACACAACAACAACAAGGTGTGTAGAAGACCATAATCATTCCCCAAGGAAAAGGAAAACAAAATAAGAATCAATCCAAACTCAAATACACTCCTTTAAGGGAACCTCTTGATGCCATATTTCATAGAGTAGCACAAGAAAACATGAACAAATTCGCTATCACTGCACCTCTCTTAATGAAAGTAAACCTAAACCTGAATGGTATAGGGAAGATGAATATTGTAAATATCATCACATTAAAGGACATAATATAATCAAATGTATGAGATTAAATAATTACATTTAAGATCTCATTAATAAGGGAGAAATTAAAATCAAAATCAAAACTCCCGAAATGAGAAACTAGGAATATATACTAGCCTTCCCACAACATAATGATGGGAAATCATATAATAATGTTTCATATACATATACGAATAATTCCAATCTATCTGCACATGACACAATCATCAACTGAATTGAACAATGCAACACTATAACCATAAATGCACCTTATTATGCTATCACCACCCACTGTAGCCAAGTAAAAATACAAGGAGTGTCATCCTCCTCATCCACTCCATCCAACACTAATAAATATAATATCATTAAACACCTTGGAAGAAACCTATCTCAAATTTCCATCTTAGAACTAATTTGTTCATCACCCACCCATAAAGAAGCACTTGAAAAAGCTCTCCAAAAATCCTGAGTACCAAGTGATATCAATGTTAACCAATTCCAAGCTATAATTGGACATTTTTCATCCTCACACCAAGATATAATTGGGCACCATTCATCCTCACACTAACTATAATTCACTAATAAAGACATTCATACCAAAACACCTCATAATAAACCGTTGCACATTGAAGCCATCATTCAAAAACATAACATCAAAAGGGTCCTAATAGATTTTGGATCTAGTCTAAATATATGCAGATTAAAATTAATAAAATAATTGGGGTATTCACATGATGTCATTGATCCCCATAGAAAGATAACTATTAAGGCATATGAGGATGTTGAAAGAGAATCAAAAGGTACTATCAAACTATCTGTTCAAGTTGGACTGACCATTAAGGAAACAATATATCACATACTTGATCTTGACCTACCATATAACATTCTCCTTAGAAGACCCTGGATAGATGACATACAAGTTGTCCCTTCCACCTATCACTAATGTCTAAAATTCTTTCATAACGAAAAATAAATCACCGTTCCTGCTAACCCACAACCTTCCCAATATTGTAAAGCATTGGAAGGAAAGTACAAAAGCTATCACCATTTCCCTATTAATGATGAAGCCTCCACCTCATCCACTCACATTCACCCATCTTTATTACAACCATCATCAACAACACATTCCATTTTCGAGGACGAGGTCAAGATAACTGACAAAGGATGTGGAGAATATAAAATTCAAAACTCCTTTTGTATAGAGAAACTCCCTACATCTCCACACTCATATAGTTAAAAACTAAACGTGAAACCAAAAGAAACCTTCAAAAAATTCAATAAATAGGCGTTACTAGACAAATAATACCTAGACCTATAAATTGATGTTTTAGCTTGGTTATACAAAACAAAAATGTGGTTCCTACCTTAGAGATCCATAGGTATCCTAAAGGACATGACCTATGCAAAAATTGGAGCTATAAAGGCAAAGGATTGGGGGCACAAGAACAAGGAAACATGGAGCCCATTCAGCTTCAAGAATATAAGGACCATCAGGGACTTGGCTTCTTGTCCACTAATCTTGTAACCATAAAACCCTGGTGTAATCATGAAAAAAGTGGTAAGAATTATATTAATAAGAACTCTCAAGGGGAGGCCATTGAGGAATTATTTGACACAATTATTGAACTCTTTGAAACCAACCAATATACACCATTTCATCCACTATGGACCTTCAACTCATATATCCTGAATTAATTGATTGGGACCAAAAAGGAACTCTAGCCTTGGACACATCTCAAATTGATGAAGCAATTGCAGAAATCATGGGAATTTGAGAACACCTCCTGCTAGGAGACCATAAGAAGGATAACCAAATCACACTACAAAAATATGCCTACTTTGGAGAACAAATCATGTGCCTCAGTCATAGAAATGTGAAAGAAAGATCCCTTAGTGAAAACCTCGAAGAGTCACTTTTGGATCATGAAAAAGTTAAAATAAAAAACACATCCTTTGATGAAAACCTTTTTGAGGTGTTGGAGGATGGGGCACATGATTCAATCCCCAACCATGATGATACATCTAATGTAGTGATTGAAGATATCACAAACATCAATCTAGGAACAAATGAGGAACCTAAAATTAACTACATAGCAAAAGAGCTAGAGGAGACACTTAATGAAAAGTTGGGAGAGTTCCTCAGAAAATATCCATTAAATTTTCTTGGACATGCAAAGAAATGATAGGATTGGATCCATCCCTTGTATTACAACATTTGGCAGTCTATCCAGATGCAAAACTTGTCAAGCAAAAGTTACGAAAAAATGCACCCACAAATAGATTTTTTGGTAAAAGCGAAATTACAAAAACTCTTGGTGGTTGGATTTATCAAACCTATTGATTATCCTAAATGGGTGTCCAAAATTTTACGAGTTTCCAAACCTACTAGGGGAATCCATATATGTACATATTTTAGAGATATTAATAAAGCATGTCCAAAATATGAATTTCCATTGCCCAACATTGATATGATCATCAATCTTACCTTTGGACATGAAATTTTATCTCTCATGGATGAATTTTCAGGCTATAACCAAATCCACATTGTTGAAGAAGATCAACATAAAACAAATTTCATATCTCCATGGAGAACCTTTTCTATCAAGTCATGCCCTTTGGACTTAAAAATGTAGGAGCAACATATCAAAGAGCAATGACTTCCATTTTCCACGACATGCTACATGACATTATGTTGGACTATGTGGAGGATCTCCTAGGAAATTCAAAAATAAAAGATGGACACACTAAAGTTCTTGGAAAAATATTTGATTGGCTGGAAAAGTATCAAGTATGACTTAATCTCAAGAAGTGTGTATTCAGGTTATCATCCAGAAAACTATTGGGCTTTAATGTTTCTCGCTAACAAATTGAAGTAGATCCAGCCAAAATAAAATTAATAAGAGAAATTCCTCCACCAAAGAACATCAAAAAACTTTGAAGTTTACAAGGAAATCTATAGGCACTCCAAAGATTCATTTCTCAACTCGTTAATAAATGGCAATATTTTTCCCATTTCCTTCACAAAAATATCATGTTCAAATGGGATGACAATAGTCAACAAGCATTCGAACAACTAAAATACTATCTTGCAACACCACCAGTACTAGTACCTCCACAAGTAGACAAACCACTCCTCTTGTATATATCAACTACTCAAGTGGCACTAGGGGCATTGTTAGCTCAACACAATGACAAGGGGAAAGAAAGAGCCATATAATACATATCTCACATACTAGCTGGTAGTCAGTTGAACTACACATCAAGAAAAATAGCATTTTTGGATATGGTCTTTTGTGCAGTACATCTCAACACATCTCAAAGGTTGATCCATTAAAATACTTACTCTCAAAGGAAACACTCCAAGGATGAGTGCTAAATGGATCATGGTTCTCAATGATTTGAAATCAAGTGTGTAGACAAAAAAGCTATTAAAGGACAAGTGATTATTGACCAGCTTGTCGAAGCTCCCTTGCAAGATATTCATCCATTATTTTTAAAATTCATAGATGAACACATCTTGACTACAAAGGAAAGAAAATGGTGGAATCTATACTTTGATATATCTTTCATCAAGGAGACTATATCCCTAAGTCATACCAAATCAAATTTCCTTTCACAAATAACATAGAAAAATATGAGGCATTAATAATAGGACTTAAGATTTCCATCCAATGGAAGATTGCAAAATTGCAGGTATACGATGACTCTAAATTAATCATCAAACAAGTAAACGATGAATATTAGAAAAAGGATGAAAAAATCTTGCCCTACAAATGTATGGTAGACAAATTTAAGGAGTTATTCACACAAATATAGTTTTATTAGATACCAAGGGTAAATAATAAAGTGGTAGATGCTATGGCTACCATTGGTTCCCTCATTGATGTCCCACAAAATAGCCAAAAATATGAGTTTCTTATAAAACAAATTTTGGTCCTTGCTTATGGTATTCTTGAATCTAAAATGGTTGGTGATATTTTTAGTCCTAACTCACCATGGTATCAAGAAATATATGAGTACCTATGCAATAACACCATCCCATCCAACATATCAACCTCACAATGCCAATCCTCCATCTAAAAAACATCATGCTTCACCATTCTTAAAGACATCCTTTACCGCCACTCCTTTGATGGAACCCTCGTGAGATGTTTAGACTCAGAAGAAGCTTAAACTACCCTAAATGAGGTACATCAAGCTATTTTTAGGCTGAGTCTAGAATGAAATTAGCTAATATGTTGTTATGCATAGGATATTATTGGCCTACAATGGATCAAGATGCTATCAATTTGGTGAAAGTGTCCAAATCTTGTCAACAACACAATGAATTAATTCATGCACCATCACAAGAATTGCAACCTATTGTTACTACATGGCCTTTCTCATAATGGCGTTTAGACCTCATTGGAAAGATACATCCTACATCCTCAAAAGGTCATAAATTTATAACCACCGCCACTGAATATTTTACCACATGGGTTGAATTCATACCTATGACCTATGCTATAGGGAAATAGATTTCAAAATTCATAATCCATTACATCATTTGTCACTTTGACATTCCTACTTCCTTAATCAAAGACAACAGATGTCCCTTCAAAAACTAAGAAGACCGTAATTTTTGTTAACGATTCCACATCCAACCTCATTTTTCAACTCCATGTTACCCACAAGGAAACAACCAAGAAGAGGCCACAAACAAAATAATCTTAAGAATCCTAAAGAAAATGATCAATGAAGTTGGTTGTGATTAAGACTTATAACTTAATCTCACCCTATGGTCATACCGTACTAGCATTCACACACCCACTAGAGTCACTCCATATTCCCTGGTATATGGTGCCAAAGCTATCTTGCTAATAGAGCTTGAGCTCCCATCATTAAGAATCTCTTTACAACATCTCATTGATGATGAAGAATACCATGTAGCACACCTTCAATAGTTGGAGCTTCTAAATGAGAAACATTTAAATGCCCTCAACCATCTTAAAGCATATCATAATATGGTTCTCATATCATACAATAGGAAGATCAAGCCTAGATAATTTGTCATTGGATATTTGGTCCTTAAGGAAAATTAGTGTAACTTGCATGAATGAGAAAGGAAGGGATAGTTTAAACCCAATTGGCTAGGCCCTTACATTTTTATAGAAAAATATGGATCAGGGACATATTATTTAGCTACCATGGAACGAGAACCCCTGGAAAATCCCAAGAATACCATCCATCTCAAAAAATTCTTCGCATAAGAAGAACCAAAAAAATTAAAAAATATAAAAATTATAAAAAAATCAAAAAATAAGAAAAATTCAAAAAATAGAGAAATAATCCATCCAATGGTGAAAACCACTTTGTGGAACCTTAGGCAAGTACCATGGTGAAAACCTAGCAAGTAGGCACCATCTGTAGAGACATATTCACCATCTATTAGGTCACTTTTTCCCCACCTGCAATAAATCCATCCACTCATAATAAACCTATCCACAATAAATCCATCCACCTACCCTATCAACTATACACCTATCCATCCACCCCAAATTTAATAATTAGAGATATTTTTCTACCATAATCATGAAAACATCACACACCCATTTTATCCTCCTACTTGTCACTCGACTACACGTTTCCATAATAAACAAATACCTTACCCAATCATCACCATTAGATGTGGTGTGAAGCGGTCTTTAGTATACCTAGTTTCTCATCCATACATAATAAAATCCCATTATGCAATAAAACCCCTCCCATAATAAACACTTCACCATCCCAAATGAACCACTCACAACATTCTGAGACAAACAATGCAGAAACAAACAACTAGCATCTCTACATAGAACTTAGCACTAAAACCATCATAATCCCCAAAATAATACCACCACTTCCATTGTCTCCCATCACAACCTATCCTATATTTTCTTGATAGTATTTATCCATCCTTGGTCTTACAACCTCGACCAGTCTTAGCTTTTGGAAAGAGATTTGGATTTTTTTTTTGGATTTACTTTTGTGATCTATGAAGTCACCAAGTTCAGGTCACCTAGACCTTTTCATATCTTGATGTGTTAGCGACAAGGTACAAAGTAGATATGGATCACATGGTATGGAGTGTCTTTTATTGGCTTGATTTATTAATGATTTCTCACACCTTAGCTAGAGGGGTTCAAAATTTTGGTCCCCTATATAGTCCCCTCTATGATCCACTAGGGTGCTTGGAATCATTTAGTGATTAGGTGTAATATATTTTTTTCATGTGTTTGAAAGTCTCAAAGTCCATGTAGAGTACATGATATAACCTTTGGTCATTTATACCATTGGGGCATAATGTTTCTTACGATATCAGATTAAGTATTGCTCACTACGTTTGCCCAACATAATCCCCCCATCCAATTTTCCTTCCCTAAAACTAACCATCCCCCTATATATTTTTTATTTTATTAACCCCCCATCCCCTCCTACACACCTGGACTGGAATACGTGTTGTATCATAACTCAAACAACAAATACTCACCTACATTGCACATGATTTTAATAAAAGAATTTTGAGTACAGAACTGACAAAAGACATTGACATGATGTCAGATTCATGATACACTAATGAATAAGAGATAAAAATACCACAAGGCACCTATAACCATCCCAAGTCCTCCTAATTATTTTTCCATGATGCAAATCATCTATTTCTAATTAGTTGCAAAAACCACCATAAGAGACAAAGTAAATGTAAACAAGTTGACATCCAATTTACAAATTAGGTATTATCAATGGTATAACATTCATACACATCCCATCAAAACATCATATAGGCAATATACATAAGAAAATCATTAGCATGATATAGATATATAAGCATTAACATTTTCACATTCATCCATAATAGGCATAGAAATCCATTTCCACAAAATAATTTACCATTAATTTTATAGCATTTCCAAGTGCATACTCTACAAATAAAACCATCTACTCATAACAGTGAAAATTGAAGAAAACATATGGTATTCATTGTACTTCCATCATAAGACTAAAAGCTAAATCATAAATAACCATCAAAAGAAAAATTTAGGACAAAGGTCCTTATCCTCTCACATAAAGGTTCACTTTAGCCTGTGAACCCGTTGTTCTCTTAACTTCTTTTATTAATTTTTGTATTTGAAATCACTTCAGTAAAGCATCATTACTGAGTTATTGATTTTGGTTTTGTGATCAAGAGGTATGGAAGATGACATCTGAAAGAAAATTGGACAAGAGATCCCTAGGCTAAAGTGACACCTTCTTGTGAAAGGACAAGGACCCCTGTACTAAAGAATACAACCATTACATCTCATGTATATCATAATAAAAATCATAACACAAATATAATCCAACACATTATCATCATAAAAAACAAATAAATACACATCATCTAGCATCATAATCATAAAACATAAACTACAACACATGCATAATTAATCCAAATCATGTAATAAAAATCCATATGTAACACATCTACATAAATCATATAGGTTGAAATCCATCATATCATATATATCAAAATATAATGTTGTGATACAAAATTTATGGTAGTCCCTCATGTGTACAAAAACCCAAACCCATCTTGGGGCAAAAATCCAAAAATTCATAATCAACACACTCTAGCTTGTGGTCCCTACATCTTACTGCATGTTAGGGGACCTCTATGTTTGATCTCTTTGAGGTAGTGGTAGATAACCTATATAAATTGATGTCCCCAGATGAGCCGACCCATGTGATCTGGTACTAACTGAGACACTATCAATCCTCTACTCTGGTGGATCTACATCATCATAAGCTCTCCACCACTCTGCCTCTCGGGTGGCCCGACCAATATTTGCAAATCTAATCACCAATCCACCCTCACCTAACATATCATGAGCTACATCCCACTCTCACCATAGTCTATCCACCTCCCTCCACAACTGATCTCACTTTGTTGTGATCCTTGCTAACTTCCCACCATCTCCTCCTCCAATAGTAGAAGCTCCCACATCTAATAGACCCTATAATCTGGCTTCCTCTACCATAGCTGTATCCCTCTGACCCCATAAAGTAACCACCTCTACCCTAGATGCATACCTCTTTGTAGTAATTATAACAACCTACCCATCCATCTAACCCTATAAGCAAAACCCATCAGCTCATTCCATATCTCTCTCGTCGACAACCTATAAATGAGCTTGTTAGGCCTGATCATGCTCCTATCGAAGTTGGTCTATCTCCAATGTCATGGAATCTAGCTCAACCTATAGATCTCCACCCCTATATCACATATAGTGAACCTCCTCATCTCGACTCCCTGCTCCAATATCATCCCCTTCAAGACTGTGATCTCCATCATCATCACCATCATCATCATCCTCACTCCCATCATCACTCCCATCACTTTCCTCCTCATTTGAGCTGCTACTATCCTCTGAATTATTACTGCTGCTCTTATCCTCACTACCCTCTACCACAACTAACTAATCATGAGGCATAGTCAGTTAAAGAGGTCTATGCCTCTCCCACCAAGTATCATACTTTGTCATGGTACCAATATCTGCCACTCCTCATCTAAGATCCCACACCATCGTCGAGTCTCTCTCTAGCTCTGATATGTTATGTAATGTTGAATAAAACCACCCCACTACCACCTCTCATGAGCCACCCATCTAAAAATTGTCTCCATAGCAGGAAACCCTACTACTGACCAAACTTTCATAACACCCACACTCGTAAATATCTCTCAATAATGGTTGGAGTCTGACCTATCAATAGTGAGCCCTCTGGATGTATGAAATATGCTAATCATCATCCTCCCATGCATACATTATATCCTCATGCTCTCTATCACCCCTTCCCAACCTATTACAAATCTTTGAGACCTCCTATCTAGCATCAAGGTGATTATAATTAGTGTAGGCATAAAAAGACAAAGATCTAGCCACTCACCCAACCCTACATCTAATTCCAACTCTACACCTCTAAATGGTAAATCAGGACATGAAAATATCCTCCATAGTGTTGCCCTCACCCCTTAAATCCAGTTTACCATTAACTCTCCTCGGATTGGTATCTCAAGAATCTACCACACATCCTCTAATGTGTTTGTAGCCTTGCTAGTCGACAAGTGAAAGTTACTCATCTCACTATGCCACCACTCTACTAGTGTTGTCATTAATGCTTTGTGTGCTTGAATTTGAGGCATATGGGAGACAAAGTACAATCTTGTCAAGTGTAGCCAATCATTTCCCTTAGGATTAAGCTTCTCCCAAAGTGTCCCCATTATAGCCATTTGATGCTCCCTCAATTGTAGGACCTTCAAGTCCTCCTACATCATTCCACACAATAAAAATTATCCTTTTCATCCAAACCATGAACCAATTTCTAGCCTAGCTAATCCACACTCGTAGTTTCTATGAAACTGCGCTTCTGTTTTGGTGCAAGCAACATTTCATAAAATGCAAGCACACCAATTTTACACCCATGCATTAATTTACACAAGCACAACAATTTCTCACCCAGGTGCATCAATTTTCAATCCAAGTGCCACATTATACATTCATGTCTCCTAATTCCCCCTTGTGCATGTAAAAGGCATGCTCATTAAATGCATGCACGTCAAATGGAGGTGCCACAAAAATGCAAGTATGATTTATCTTGACACAGGCATTGCAGTCGTGCCCTTAGGTGCCATTTCTTGAACTTCATCTTCTAATTTTACCTACTCTAGACCCCCCTAACCTAACCTAAACCTAAGGGATAAAACGAATACCAGCTCGCCTGTGTCCTTCGACACTTGATACTCCTGAACTTGCTCTATATGATGCGTATGTCAAGGAACCTCCACCATTTCTCTACACTTCCACCTAAGCTTCACTCCACCAATCAAAAGTTGAAAATGACTTTTTGGGCTGATCAAAGCCTATTTATAGGCTATTTAACCTTGATCACCTCCCCCAACCCTAATTTATTTTATACTAGACACATCAAATATCTCATTCTCCCTCCCTGTTCCTCCTAATCTCTTCGTTTATTCTCCTTCTTTTTACTAGCTTTTTCTTCTACACCATCTCACATTATTTTAGCCCACCTTTTTCGAGACCCTAACCAAAAATAATTTTCTAAATTTTTTTGGCTAGTCTCTCGAGGGGGCATCACCTCCTAACTAGCTTTTCAATCTATCTGTGAAACTTTTTAAACTTCTTTGATGTTGTATCACTTTGGAAACTGCATCAAAGAGGAGAAAAATGTAGTCACCCTAAATCTATCATCACTCTTCCCCTTTTAATTAATTAAATACATTTACTTAATTAATTAATCCATTTTACTCTTATAATTAATTAAATATTTAATTTAATTAATTATATCACCTTCTAAAAATATAGTTCTTCTATTCAATCAAATAATCATTATTTAATTGATCCCATCAAATCCCCTTTTCCTATAAAATTCAATTATGTTAATTAATCCTTGATTAATTAACTTACTAATCTCCATTATCCCATTCTCCAACTTTTAACTCTACTCAAGTTAATAAAATCATGGTTTATTAACTCCACCCACCTTATTATGCTAATTAATCCCTAATAAACTATCCTAATCCCAATCATTACCATTATTTTCTAATTTAAAACTCATCCTCAACCCCCTAATCTTATGACATTAATGCAACCAATTTCACCTACTTTCTTACACCTAGCCTCCAAAATTAAATGAGGTCCCATTCCAATGTGTGCTCACACATGTGTGAGCACACCTCATATCCTCTCTCACACTCAATTGTGACACTTGTAACAATGCTAATTAGCCACAACCTTGATCCATGCATCATATCCCTAATCAATCCTATCCCTACATCAACTTTGAATATTGACCCTCCATTTCCCCTCTAATTTTTTATGATTGGGCCTTCATCCTCTCATTTATCCATCTTGAATTGGAGCTAATATTGTGCTAGTGAAATCTTGTGAGCAATCCACATCCATCCTTGAACAAATCCAACAAGAATAGGGTACTTCTTTAGCTCAATCTTGAGGGCCACCAAAGGTATAATGCTATGTTTTAAATTTGATGCTATTTCCTTAGTGATTTAATGCTTTTAGTGTTAAATTCTAACCCCTTTTTAATTCTTACTAAGTTTGAGTGTATAGTGACCCTTGAGTGGTCTTGTTTATGCTTCCATTTTCTCTTTTGTTGTGTGGCTATGGGTGCAATTTATTTGAAATTGGGTGCTAATGTTTTGTCTCATGATTGAGTATTGTGAACTATCTTATGTGACTAATGCATCGAAAGTGAATTTAGTGTATGTCATGTACTTGATTTGTGAAAAAGGTATTCATATGGAAATATTTTATGAATTATATTTTACATTTGTATTACTATTGGTGCATCATCACATGCGTGGAATGATAATGTTAGTGCATGAATGAATTTTAGCATTTTTGTAATATAATATTTGGGTCAATGAATTTAATGTCCCCTAATCATGTTGTCCCTAGGATTCTTGTGGGAATTGATGAGAACCAATTATGTCCTATTCTATACCACCTTTTATCCTTTTTCACATACCTTCATATCCATTCCCATATTCCATTTTTGTACCATTTTCATATCATTTCTCGTTGCATATGATTTAATATATATTAGTGATATTTAATTTATTTTTTAGATAAAATATGTGAATAAATAATATCAGATTGTATTTATTAATATATCTTCCATTATTGCAAGAAAATAAATATTTAGGATGCAGATTTAAGGTGAAGATCTTCTTGTCATGATTTATGTAGGAGCCTGGACTATTATCATTCTACCATTCTATTTGGTTATTAGATCAAACATACAACATCACCATCTTTGTGTATGAAGAGAATTCCATGTTGGACTTCCATGATTGCAGTTGTCAACTTCTATTTCAACCACGTTAATTCCTTGTCATATAATATTTGCATTATTCCTATGAATTTGATCTTTTTTCTAACTTCTAGATCTTAATTAGTGACTTCTACAAGTGGACACATCGATTGGGAATGCAAACCAAATGGAGGAAAGAACCATGTGCTAGTTGTTTGGAAGAAACCAAAATTTGTTTGTTGTTGTAACTAAACCATTTTTAATATGCACCCTCTTCAGAATAGTTAGTTTTGTGTTGCAATTTGCACGCAAAAGATGACATATTTCAAAAATTCAAGACATGGGTTTTGTCTAGAATGGGCCCAATTAAGTTTTCTCACGACAAAATCCTCAAAAAATGGAGTGGAAATATACACGTGGTTTTCTAAAGGAAACATTTTCTAATTTATTGTTCTGGCCAAGATTACATGTACAACATTATTTTGTTGGCCACAGGCCAAAATAAGTTATTTTGTTTTACACTATTTTAGATATTAGTTGTTGTAGCCATGGGTTACAAATAAGTTTGTAATATTAGCCCAGGGGGGAGATTAATATATACATAGATTTTTGTATCATTGACAAATTATTTTCTGATAAGTAAAATAAATATTTGTATGATCAGTCCCATGTAGGAAAGCTTATGTTTCATCATCTAGCAGACTAAGGAGGTAGGTCCAACTTCTTGGGATGTTTGGTGATTTTTATTTATTTAGCAATGTCTTATTTCTATTAGTTTTATATTATTTGCAAGTGTGGCTTGTTGTTTATTGACTGCAAATTGATTATGAATTGTGAGATTATTTTCTAGATTAGATGTTAGTGCTTTATATTAATTTATCATTTCCATATTAATTTGTTTTGAAGTTGAATTTAATTTCCATGAATGATTACTATTGATGTTGATCCTATCACTAGGTAGTGACAGTTCCTATTGCCAGAGCTGTTTTGATTTGTTGTAGATTTATTTTCATAGTTGCATCTCATCCCCACTCATCTCACGACTCTCACCCCTTCTATTGGCATATAGCCATGACATCTCTCACAAGTTTATGCCCCTAGATTGACATGTATAGACCAAACTAAAATTCATTATAAAGCGTTAAATCTTTCTTATTCTTTGCCTTAGTTTATCTATCATTTTGAAGCCATTACTGGGGAGAGGTGTCAAAGGTAGTTTAGCTCAGTGAATTGAGTTAGGACCATTACGCCTCGGTAAAAATCTATGCAACTTTTGAACTTTTTTAGATGATTAACCTTGGTTTGATTTGTTTTAAATCATACATATGCATTGTTTGTTTTGTAGGTAGATCTTAGGATATAGAACCATTTATATATTCACTAGTTTTTGTGAGTCATTAAACAAAAAGAGGTAAGTTTGAAGAAACCACAAAAAAAAAATGTTGCATTTTCAAGGTAGTTCAAGTATGCCAATTTTCATGACCCCACTAGGGGTTGCTGCCCCCAGACCCCCGCTTTCAAATTAAAAAATAAAAAATAAACTTGGTGGGAAAATTACGTCTATCAAAGGTGATATTTTTATGCCCTCTCTACCTAATAAATGCAACTTAAATTATCTTGATCTCCCATTACCATTGCCACATGTATCTATAAGTGTTATTCCTATAGATGAACAAGAGAAAATAATTGATGAATTTTTAGAACAATGGAATTTTGATGAAGATTTAACCATTTTTTATTGTTATTGTTGCAAGGAAAAAGCTACATACATAAGCCATTTTGATAAGGAGTATGTGGTGATGAAGATGCAAGCTGTAATTGATCCTCAACACAACAAAGGTGAAAGTGAAGAATTCTTCTTTGTAAATCCAGGACAATTTCACACATCAATTATAGAAGATCAAGGTATTACTAATGATGTTAACATGTCTTATCATTCTATTGGATTAGGAAGACCATATGTTTCTTCACAAAATTATTCTCCATCTAGTATGTATGATGAAAGGCAATAATCTCCATTCTACCAAGAATGGAAAAATGGATGCTCACAACAACCAAAATCTCCAACATTACCATTTCCATCATTATCATCTCCATTATGCCCATCCTACTTAATTCCACCCACTTTATATCCACAAAAAATATTACCATTCTCACTATCCCATTTATATTATCAACTATCCACTTCCACATATCTGCCAAGGCCAATCATAATGCCTAATAAATCATTACATAATAAGGTGGTTCAAAATGCATATAATAATGAGATCTTACAAATCCCTTTTCATTTTATTAATGTGCTTGAAACTTGTGAATCAAACATTAATTTTATTAGAGGGAATTCACACACATTAATGCTGATCATTGCACTTCATCATGCAGATTAATTCTTCGTCTCATCTAAAGCTATATGGATACGTTGAGAGACTCCATTGGTCTTTCACTACAAGCCTTGTCCTTGGAGGGTTTCTTTTATTGTAAGTAATCCTTTTAACTCAGTGATTGGTCATATATTACAAAATTCTATGGCCAGCTTTCAAATATAGTGGTATGAGCTAAATAAGATCCAGATCATTTGTAGAAGTGGTCCTATGTGCCCGATTATTGGCCAGTGATTTTATGCAATCCTGTTATGCACATATGCATGGTCACTCTTGATGAGGTATATTTCTTACCATTGGTCATCATTTTAAGATTTCCATTATATAACTAGTTTCAATAGTGACTTTCATTGAAGGGCTTCCAAGGAGCTCTTAGATTTGGTTGGTATCACTTCAAAACCAAAAGAGAGTTTCAATTTCTTTGGTCATTATATTTAGTTTTTCAAAAAGAAAAAAATTATGAAAAAAATAAAAAATTATGAAAAAAGAAACAAGCAATAAATTCTAACAATGAAAACCTTCGGACATTGTTAGACAACTACAATTTGAAAACCCATTTTTGGCAGATTGTAGTTGAAATAAATTCTTAGTGGTGAAAACTTTTTTTACAATGCCACTAAGTGGTGAATGATTGAAAACTGACTTGTCAGCGGTCACTTATCATTATCAAAAATGAAAAACAAGTGAAAAAAAATGAAAAATATCAAAAATATAAAAGAGGGAAAAAGAAAAAAATGCAATAATTGGTGTTCTTCCTTTGGGATAATCATTATTTAGGAACACTTAGATTCTTCTCTGGTTCTTTAAATCTTTGAGTGTTTCTATCACCTCCTATCACTCACTTGTGCAAGTATTCTCATGTTTGTTATGGTCGCTATGACTTTAATCACCTATAGAAAGTAATTCACATTCAATTGAGGTGTTCTAGGAAATGAGATTCTTCTCCCAATGGTATTTTCTCTAGTGCTTCAGTCATATGGAGATCTTCAGTGGTGTTGCATTTCTTGGTGCAATATTCGGTTCCTTGTTGCAAGTTTCATAGTTGTAGAGTTACATTGGCTACCAGATCTTAGAATAGATGGACATGCGAGTTGGTAAAACAATCAGTCTTATTTTTCATTATTTTATCTCTAAACTTTATTAATATTTCTTATTATATTGATCATTTATGCAGCATCTCTACCTATCTTCTCTTTGTTTCTCAAGGACAGTCAACAATTTAAGTTGGGGGGAGGTATACCATCCTTATTATGTATCTTTTTGTCCATTATCCGTAATCATCCCATCATATTATCCATTTTTTCCGCCTTGCATAATCATTTATATGGCCTAAAATTTTGAACATTTTAGGTAGCTCATGATTTTCAAGTCAAAATTTTATGATACCACATATATAGCATTTCAAAAATTCAATTCTATAGAGAGCTAAATAAAAAAGAAAAAACAAAGAAAAAAAAAGAAAAAAGAAAAAAATTGAAAGTGACAAAATAGAAAGTTGAAAGAGGTATCAATATTAAAAAAAAAAAAATTGAAAAAAAAAAAGCAATAAATCTTGTCATGAGAAGCTAAGAAAAATAAAGGGCATTCTGGTTACGCATGAGCTATAATAGTTAAAACTGGGGAAGAAGAAGGCCAAAGCCACAAATCGGAAAGGCTACTAGTTCAAATCAAATACCTCTTGATCATATTGATTGCACGAGGATGTGCAATATGTTAAGTTGGGGGGAATGATGAGAACCAATTATCTCCTATTCTATACCACCTTTTACCCTTTTTCACATACCTTCATATCCATTCCCATATTCCATTTCCATACCATTTTCATATCATTTTATCATTTCTCATTGCATATGATTTAATATACATAAGTGATATTTAATTTAGTTTTTAGATAAAATATGTGAATAAATAATATCAAATTGTATTTATTAATATATCTTCCATTATGTCAAGAAAATAAATCTTTCAGCATGCAACTTTAAGGTGAAGATCTTCTTATCACCACTTATGCAGGAGCTTGGACTATTATCATTCTACCATTTTATTTGGTTATTAGATCAAACATACATCACTATCTTTGTGTATGAAGAGAATTCTATGGTGGAATTTCATGATTGCAGCTATCAACTTCTATTTCAACCACGTTAATTCCTTGTAATATAATATTTGCATTATTCCTATGAATTTAATCTCTTTTCTAGATTCCATCTTAATTAGTCACTTCTACAAGTGGACATGCTGATTGGGAATGCAAACCAAATGGAGGAAAGAAGCGTGTGCCAACTGTTTGGAAGAAACCAATTTTTTGTTGTTGTAGTAACTGAACCGTTTTCAATATGCACCCACTTCAGAACAGTTAGTTTTTCATTGCAATTTGCACGTAGATGAGGACAAATCTCAAAAATTCAAGACATGGGTTTTGTCCAGAATGAGCCCAATTAAGTTTCCGCTTGGTAGAATTCTTAGAAAATGAAGGAGCGGAAAGATACAGGTGGTTTTCTAAAGGTAGTGTTTCTTGATTTATTGTTGTGACCAAGATTACATGTACACCATTATTTTGTTGGTCACAGGCCAAAATAAGTTATTTTGTTTTACACTATTTTAGATGTTAGTTTTTGTAGCCATGGGTTATAAATACATTTCTAATATTAACCTAACGGGGAGATCAATATATACATAGATTTCTATGCAAAACTTCTATATCATTGACAAATTATTTTTTGATAATTTAAATCAACGTTTTTATGATCAATCCCATGTAGGAAAGCTTATGTTTCATCATCGAGTGGACTAAGGAGGCAGGGCCCACTTCTTGGGACATCTGGTGATTTTTAATTATTTAACTATGTTATTTCTATTATTTATGTATTATCTGCAAGTTTGGTTTGTTGTTTATTGATTGTAAATTGATTATGAATTGTGAGATTATTTTCTAGATTAGATGTTAAAGCTTTATATTACTTTATGATTTCTAAATTAGTTTGTTTTGAAGTTGAATTTAATTTCCATGAATTATTAATGTTGATGTTGTTCCTGTCACTAGGTAGTGACAGTTCCTATTGCCAGAGTTGTTTTGATTTGTTGTAGATTTATTTTCATAGCTGCATTTCATCCCCACTCATCTCATGACTCTCACCCCTTCAATTGGCATATAGCCATGATACTTCTCACAAGTTTACACCCATGGGTTGACAAGTATACATTGGACTAAAATTCGTTATAAAGCGTTAAATATTTCTTATTCTTTGCCCTAGATTTGTCTATTAGGAACCTAGATGGTAAAATAGCATTTTTTTCTTCCTCCATAATCTACATGTTTAAATATTAGATGAAATGGTTCTTATTAGGAGTATTATGTTAGTTTGGCCTAGAGTCTTAGTTGTGATGTGCCCTATGAATGATGTGGATACCATTTTGTTTTATCTTGTGGTAGTGGTGCATGATGTGAGTAAATGCATGTATCATTGCATTATACTTATAAATTCCTCATGACGTGGTGCTTGGGTGAAGTCCTACCCTTGTGTACAAAATAAATTTATGAGTTTCATAGGAAACCATGCATATACCTTGCATAATAATGTGATTGTGTCTTTATGAAGCATATTTGATTAAAGTGTGGTTTTCATTGGCATGGTTAAGTGAATTTGGTGATTTGTGAATATAATTAGTTTGAGCATTCTCTCTCTAACACACCTTGGATGTTGTACTCCCAAGGTTTCATGTAGGTTTTTGATCCCTCAAATGTGGCTAACATTAGTCACTCAACTCATATAATAATTTTTTCGACGTTTGATGCTTTATTTTGGTTATTGATGAAGTTTATAATCATTGTAACAACTAGTATTGATTTTTTAATTTTCTTATGGTTGGTCTAGTCACCAAAATTTTCTATCTATCTATTTTGTGGCCATTGATCATGCTTGATTTATTATTTTAATTGCATGCATTTTATGATTTAGTATTGAAATTGATAATTCTCCCTTTTGGTCTTTCTTTTATCTTGGTGGTGGTTATTCCAATTTTTTTGGATAGCTAGTCCTATTCAATGTTAAATGTTATTCTCTATCATGTTCATGTGAACCCCTAATAAAATGTAAAAGGGAGTAGATTGCAAAGAATGTGCAATTTTATGTTGTTTTATAATTAGAATCATGTTTAATTAAAATATATTACCCTTGCAAATTTATCGTATGCATTAGGTTTTCTAGCTTTGAGTTGCTTCGAATTATGTTAATATCCTTGTGTGTGGTATTGATAAAGTGTATTTAAATATTTGTATGAGAGTGTTTGTTGAATTCTATGTCCCCTATGTTTGAGATTGGGTATATGAAAATTTGTGTTTTGATTGTGCTTGAATCCATTTTCTAATAGATGGTTGGGCATGATTTAGTCCACCAATTATGTTAAATTATTATTGTCTTTGCATTTCTTGTTGTGTTCTTGAGACAATGTTTCCTAGCACATTGATATTAACAAAGTATTTGATGAGTTGTCTTAAGCATAGAAAGAAATGTCATTTGATAGCATGAAGACACACATAATTTCATTCGAGATACGATTTCCATAGCTGCACTAATTTTGGTGATAGTGTAGGGTATGAAGGTGCATTATTAAATGCTTTGGCACATATTATTTATGATTATTTTACTATATTATATATGTCTACCCTTGTTGAGTTTCCAATCAAGGTTTTCATGGTGATTTTTATGATTTTTTCCTTGGAAGTCTGGAGGTGTTCCTAGTTTAAGTCTAAAAGAAGATGTAGTTTTGGTTTGAGGAATTGGCTATCATTTGTATTCTCTTGGGATATTCCTTAGTGTTTGAGCCTTGTACTAGTTTTTAGTTTCTTTATCAATTGTGATTTCATGATCTTGTTCCTATTTTTTTAACCTCTATATGGGTTATAGTTGAGCATTGTGGTAATGAAAATTGGAGTTTTGCTCCTATTCTTAGTGTTCAATTGCTTCCTTGGGGATTTTTGTGTAGTTTTATGGGTTTCTAAGCCTGTTGGTTGGGAGTGATTATTCTTTTCAAAGGTATTATATTAGATTATTTTCTTTAAGAACTATTACATTTTCCCTAGTTTCTCCTTGAGAAGTTAGTCTACTCTAAAAATCCTCACTTTTACCAAGTGGTACTAGACAGAGAAACTCATGGAGTGAGCCATAGTTGGAAGTGAGGCATGTTGTTAGTGAGCATGGAGGTGAGGTACAATTCCCTCTAGCATTATGGGTTGGTTTTCCTTGGTTTTTAGGTAATAGCTTTGAAGGTTAGGGTCATGGTTGTGGGAGAGACCATAGGAAGTGAAGAATTGCATTGAGGAAGGATTGGAAAGTTTGTGTGACTATATCCTTTGTTGAGTTAGTAGCTAGATTGAGTTCTTAGGTGTTGTGATAGTCATTGATTATGACTTTGTTATCTTTTGGTTTGATATAACCTATAGTTGGTCCTTGCTATCAATTTCAATGGAAGATGATGAGGTAGTGTGGTGATATTTGAGGTGGTTGCACACCTAGTGGAAGGTGGTTAATTAGCTTGTACACCCTTAGAGATGCATGTTGGGTGTTTGAGGCCTAGAGTTGGTGATATACTAAAGGGTTAATCTTATGAGTATGCTATGTTTAAAGGATCATGTATTAGGTGTACCATATATTTTCTTTGTGCTAGATTCCTTGACTTAGCCTAATTTTAGTGAGGGAGGATGTAATGCCCCTTCCATTTGTATCTTTTAGATGTGAGATTAGTGTTTTAGCTTCACCATTTTCCATGTAATTATGGCTAGTGGTATTTTTATTGAGATCCTTTTATGCCTATGTGATTCTCAAATGCTTGGTTTATCATTATGCTCCAATTCAATGATGTGCATTACGTATGTAATTATTAAATGTGAACTTGATTATTGATATTCAAAATGAATCATTTATACTATAAATGTGTGGATGTTACTTTTATGCTTTATTATATTGTACCCCATTGGGTGTTTATTATAGAAGTTGATAAAACTCAACCTCCCAGTCCCCAAGATTCACCTGCATGCAATCACCTACCACATGCAATAGATATTCAAAACAAACATAAAGAGATGTTCTGTAAACCCTCAAATCAAGTATGTGAAAGCATAAACTAGAATAATGATTATTGAATGATCTAATAATTACAATGTGATCAATCCTAATGAGGATATCGAGAAAACCTAAAATTAGGAAACCCTAAATGAAACCCTAGTGTGCACACTTAATAATTAATAAATAATTATTAATGTGCCTAAGTTTAGCTTAAGCAGCCTAAAAAAATAAGTGACTTAATTAATTAATCAATATGATTAAATTAATTAAGTGTAATAACTTATTACTCTAACACCCCTCCTTAATATGAACTTAGGGAGTAGCTAAAACACTAGAAAAAAATGCATGAAAGAAAAGATGGGTCCCGACAACAAAGGCCTGATTAGGTACCCAAGTATAAATGCAATGCAAACTAAACTAACCAGGGTAAAGGAGAAAACCCGGTGGGAACAAAACTCCTCCCCAAAATAGAATGCAAAGAGAAACTAAGTGATGAAAGATGGAGGACTCCATAGGACCCCCCAAGTACACCATCCATCAAAAAGATACATGAAAGAACCCCCCCCAGAAGAGAGGAAGAAAGAGACCACAGATCCCCCCAGAATGAAGTAGCTCCAAAAGAACTGAAGAAACTACATCTCCTGAAAGAAGTGAGAGGGAAGAGGTCAAATGAATGCAATCTCTGAAGGTGAAGTAGGTGTAGCCCAAGATGTCTCCACATAAGCAAGTGTGACCTCAAAAAATGAAGAAGTCAAAGTGGGTGAAGACTAAATAGAAACCTCCAAAGATGGATGATCAATTGGATCCTGCTGCACTGAAATGGAAGAAACCACATCTATAGTCATAGAAGTATCACCAAATGCAACAAAAGATGAAGGAGATGGAATGGATGGCTCAAGAGTAGGATCTGAAGTGAGAAATCCAATGTTCAAGTAGTCAAATATCTCCTCTGAATGATGATTCACATTAGAAGTGTGATGAATAGTTGTAGGAATATAAGCACCAGTAGTAGCAAAATCTGCAAAGGAATACAATCGAGATGAGTAATCCACCACCCCAGTAGAAATAACCGCTCTACTCTCCAAGTCTCTGATGATAACTGAATCAGGTGTGAACTCCACAGACCTCCCATTGCCTGCATGTGTGATTTGATATATATAAGGAAGGTTGTTCATCAAATGAGGAACACACATGACATCCTGAAAAGTGTTGTCCCCAAAACTAATAGACCCCTTCCCTGTAAAACTCATCTATGTATTTTTTCCCATCAAAATAGGAGACATAGTGTGAGACTCAAAGGAAGTGAACATAAACTGTGTAGAAGCCATCTGCCTGATCCAAGACTCGAAGAAGCACAAAGAGCATGCCCCTTTATATTTGATGAAGTATGTAAACCAGTTGTGCCCCTGTCATGCTTTATTGAAGAAGAAGAAGAAAGAGGGGAAGGAGATGATGCAGTCATCTTAGAAGGAAAATCAATCTGATGTTTTTGAAGAAGATTCTTCAACTCATCAATGTCCTTGTAGAAATTATGTTTTGCATGTCCTTCTCTCTTGCAATATGCACATGGGCACTTCTCCTTCCTAAATGATTTCCCCTTAGAAGAGGATGATGAATCTGAGGACTCCTTCTACTGCTCATGAGATTTGGAATCCTTTTGTTTCTATTTCTTGTCTTTTCTTGTAGAAGCCTTCTAATCTCTAGGCTCCTATGATGCAATGAGTGCCTGTGATGAAGAGGGCTTCAACTTGCCCATATTGGCCAACTTGGCTTGCTCTCGAGTGAGAGAAGATGCAAAATCATCAAAATAAGGCATAGTAAATCTAGTACCAAGTGCATCCCTGGTAGCATAAAAGGTAGAAACAAAAACTGAATAATCTAGTCCAAGCTTAGAAAGAATGGACAATATCAACTAAGAGTCTTCCTTCTGAACACCACACTGTGAAAAATGCAATATAAGAGACTTGATTTTGGTGAAAAACTCCTAGATGCTGTCAAAATCCCTAGGATTTAAGCCAATAAGCTCATTCTCTAACTGAAACCCTCTCATAGTATCCTGCTTCCCAAATAAAGACTACAAAGTAGTCCAAACCTCATGGGGCGTAGTGCAAGACTCAATATGAAAAAGGTCAAAAGAAAGAGATAGGCACAAAGTGCCATAAGCTTCATCACATCTATTAAGCCACTTTCTCTATTCAACAACACTTGTAGGTTCAATTTATATACCCATGGTTACCCTATACAACCCTTTGTGTTTCAAGTGAATCTCCATTTGTTTTTTCCAACCAAAATAGTTGAATGGAGTAAGGGGTGCAATATTATGTCTATCCATGACATAAATCAACAATATATACTCTCAAATAAAAAAAAGAATGCTTGTTGATCTCAAAAAAATAGCCTGATTGCTCGCTTCCCAAGAAAATAATTGAAAAGGTAAAGGCTGATATCAAACAGAAATATCAAATTCCTGGTAAAACAATCTAAAAACTAAGATCTATGTAGAGCACTAAACCAGCTTTTCGACACCTATTTGTTTTTGCCGCAAAAGATATGCCTCCCGGAGTGAAAACAAAAACTTTTGGCTTTGATAGGCGAAAAAGGCACCAAAATAGAAAAATAAAAAATTCTAACCTCCACCACTGCGAAGTTCGTCGAACCAGCTTTTTGACAATATTTCGTTTTCAAAAAAAGGCCTCTATTTTCCCAAGTTATGAGAAAATGAAAAAAAAGGCCTCTAAAAGGGCACTTTTAACACTAACTAGGCACAAAACATTAGCACCTTCTCTCTGGCCCTCTGTTCTACATGTGACTGGCCGCCGATGCTTGGGGGCTGAATCTGTTGCTCTTTGTCACTAAGGTGACCCTGGCGGGGGCTGGGGTACTCGATGGGGCTAGGCGCACTAGCTCCTGGTCCTAAGTGACCACTAGCTTAGTGAAGAAAGCTTGCGGGGGCTGAACAGGCGACGGTTGTCGAAAAAGGTGGTGCCGCTGGGAAAGTTAAGCAGCGGGTGGGGAAAACGGTGGCCACCGCTAGTGGCAGTGGTGCAGTTGTGGCCACCGGGCAGTGAACAGGTGGCGTGGGCCCTTTGAATTGACCGCACAAAAAAATTGCACACAATTTGATTTTTTTTTTAAATTTCACCTCGGACTACGTGCTAGGAGGTCGTACGGCCTCTCTGACAAATTGTTTTTGCCTTTTTTTCCAATAGGTCCAACATTGACAAAATGAAAGGCATTTCTAGGGGTTTTGGGCGTCCTGAGTGCGATGGCGACATCCATTTTTCCCAAAGATGCACAGAAAAATTACCTACCCCGAGATGCACAAAAAATCAGCCCGGCTTGAAACCCTTGCATAGAAGAAAACACTGTGAGATAATATCTTCAAAATATGAACAGGAAGCCACAGGTCTAGAGCTCTGATACCATGTAGAAGTTGATAAAACTCAACCTCCCAGTCCCCAAGATTCACCTGCATGCAATCACCTACCACATGCAATAGATATTCAAAACAAACATAAAGAGATGTTCTGTAAACCCTCAAATCAAGTATGTGAAAGCATAAACCAGAATAATGATTATTGAATGATCTAATAATTACAATGTGATCAATCCTAATGAGGATATCGAGAAAACCTAAAATTAGGAAACCCTAAATGAAACCCTAGTGTGCACACTTAATAATTAATAAATAATTATTAATGTGCCTAAGTTTAGCTTAAGCAGCCTAAAAAAATAAGTGACTTAATTAATTAATCAACATGATTAAATTAATTAAGTGTAATAAGTTATTACTCTAAAATTTATGATTATTCTATGCTTCAACTATATATATTTTTTATTGGAAAAGGAGATCTAGATCCTAAAATATACTTCTTTTAATGTGAATATTTAAGGAAGGGTTAAAAATGATCTCAATATCCACTTGGATACAAACCTCAGTGGAAGAGCTAGAATGGTGGATCAAGGTTTTAATACATGTGGTTTAGTGTGTTATATGATTAATTGATTGTTAATTGACAAAAAATATTATGCAATGGTGTTCCTAGGCTAGTTATGAAAATACAACAAACTGGTGATATTTCTAAAAAATACAAAACATATAGACAAAAATAGAATCTAGAAAAGTAGAAGATAGACATGGAAGAACTTGGCATATAAATTTGGGCTTGAAATAGTTGGATAGGGGCACTAGTTGCCCTAAACTGGCTTTCTACTACTCAAAATTTGACTTCACACTCCTATTTCTCTTTATTTTTAAGTTCTCTCTTGGTCTCACTGTCAGAAATTTGTTTTTCACTAATAAAATTCACTTTCCTTGATTTGACAACTTGTAGTTCTTGAATGCATGAATGAGAAATCAGTCTTCAGTCTTCCTCCAATTTGCTTAATATTTGAAAACATGCACACAAGAAAGAGGGGGAACAATTGTACCATATAGGGTCTTGCCTAAGTCAAACCCCATTTTGGTATTTCAACCTCCACAATGGCTAATATGATGATATAAAAATAAAGCTTAACCTCATTTGGTTAGAGGTGATAAACAACTGATAAATTGACTAATTGTAGCAATTACCCACTCAGATTTGCATTCCTTGATGGACTGAAGTCATATACTAATCGGCTTCAAGGAGAAATTGATGCTTGATTTGAATTCCTACAAATATGAAAACATAAACATGAAAAATGAATAAAATTACATAAAAACATAATGCTTGACTAAAATAAATGTGTAATAATTATGGTAATTCTACTCTTTTCTTCTATTAATTTCTCAATAATAATCTTAATTTATTTCCTAGACATGCTAGGATAAAAATGTTGAAAATCATTTGTATTTATATGTAATTCTTCTAATTCTCAAAAATCAAATATCGATAACTGACAAATATTTTCAACATTTTCAAATGATAAATATATCGACACTGACATATTTAAATTTTAGCCAAAAAGGGTTGGATGAGGGCATTGGGTTCCCTGGTCTAGACCCCTCCTTATTAGGGCCTTAAACACCAAGGGAAAATATGAAATTCTTATTTTCAATTGAGCATCTTTTGATTTTCTAAAAATATTTATAAAATGGGCATATTAGATGCATAATTAGGTCCAAGAACATAGGGGGAGCTAAAAATAGTGTGAAATTATAAAGGGTGACAATTATTGACACTACATTTAGTCCCCATGTTAGTGTGAGTATGAAATTATGTTCAAACTCACACTAAAGTACTGATAAGCCAAGAATGGGTTCAATTTTCCAAATATTGAAGAGATAGTATGACATTGAATCTTGGGAATGCACTAGCCCCTAGATTCAAGATCTTATAAAAGATAATATAAGGACAAAGGAACAAAAATGCATGAGATGCAATGGAGCATGTAAAACATGAAGCATACATGATGAAGACACAGAACATAACAAACATAAAATGAAAAAACTACACAATGCAAAAATGCAAATGGGGGGTATGACAATCACAAACTAGAAGCTCCACATAAATATTACTAGGATCCATACCCAGGGCATTCATGAGTCACAAGTTACCATAGTTCAATATTTTCTAGGTGAACCATGAACCAAAGCATCATAGGCTAGTGAAGTCTGATATTCACTAGGTGAGCTTTGACAAGAAATAACACAAGATAGCGAAGTCCAACATTCACTAGGGGAGTTTCTACAATAGTAGAAAACAAGACACACACAAGGGCTAGTGAAGTCCAATATTGACTAGGTGCATTCCCATGTCATCCGTACTAAGATTTATAGTCCCAATAATTATAATAAGGTCCTACAAGAATGATCAATATGCTAAAAACACATCACAAGCTGAATGTGTGTGAACAAAGTGAAGCACATAATGGAATGCTTGCCCCCACCTTAAAGTAATTGCTAACACCCATTGTGAGATATTTCCTTTAAGGTAGAGGAAGACAATATATGCAACATGAAAGGCCATGAGAGCTTATTAGAAATTCAAATACCAATGATACATTCCGAATAAAGCTAACTCATGACAAGGGGTTTTCCCCAAGTTAAAGTCACATATTAAGATGAAATATATCATGTAAGGGATCTATAAATCTAGAGTCAATATAGATCATAAATAATATATAATATGATTATTCTAATAATTTACATCATTTCTCGAATACTCATGGAAAGAAAAAAATAATGGAGGAATGGTACATTAAGATAACATACACACTTTTGGGTCAACATGGAATACACCTAAATGTCTCAACACTTTGCATTGTTCCCAAAACACTAGACAACAATGTTCATGACATAAAGAAGAATGGAGATACAAATAGATGAATGTCATGATAGATTCATTTTCTTTGTATCATTGTGCCAATGAGAATAAAAAGGGTCATCTAAAAAAAGCTAACAAACACAAAGACACACCAAGAAACACATCACGTGCAAGAAAACACATAAAATAGAAGCAAAGTACTATACATGCAATCTGATCTAAAGTAAATCGTATGCATCCCAATCTTTCTCATCATAAATGGAAGGTATAAAATATTCTAAATTAACTACAACAAGTGTCATACAAGGAGTAGCACTAGTTTCGATGCATGGTGAGTCACTCTCATTAAGAGGATCATCATGACTATCCCAATTTAGATTCATATATTTAGAAAATATAAGAGCTAATTCATTATGATCTTCTTGTTCTTCTTTTTTATCTTCTTCTTCACTATCTCAATGTATCACAATATGTTGTATATTATTATCATGATTGTGAGTAACCTCATTCATATTATCCTCTTTCATTCTCTTTCTAGGTTAGGATAGGTGAGGTTTGGCTTCACAATGTGGTGAGGGTAGTGGGGTGGAGTCGAGTGATGACAAGGATGGATGGGTGGGAGGTAAGTTCATCAAAGTTTTATTGGACAAATGGATGATCATTAGGTAAGGTTTCACACTTTTCAACAAGTTGATGAGTCATAGCATGATGTCTTAATTTAGGTTCTTTTACACTTCTATTTCTTCTTGCATATGTTTTAGCTTGTGAAGGTGAAATGAGGGTGTTACCAAACATCATTCTCTTTTCTTCCTTTGGAAGAGGAATTGAAGGGACCATCACGGGTTAGGATACCACTATATTCTTAGGCCTAAAGTCTTGTTTTTCTTAAGTGGCACAAAATTAATTACACAATTATCTCTTTGTATTTTATAGGATGGTGGAGTGGAACCACAACATATAGTCTAGGTGGTTGAGGGAGGATATGTGACTCAGACTTAGGTTCATTGACCACATGTTGGGTAGGACAAACATCCATCAAAGTCATAGTAGACCAAAAAATGTCAAGTGAGATATTACTAAGGGATAACTCAAATATATGCATAACTTTAAATTCTTCATATGACACAAAGATAAAGTCCTCATGAGGCTTTATATTTTCAATAGGTTGAGGCAAAAAATTTCCATGAGAGGAAAAAGGCTTAAACCCACTATGGTAAACAATGTGTATTTCTTCTTCAAATGACAATTTTATGCATTTTTGTATAATCTATGGGAATGCATTCATGGAACATAGCCATGGATAGCGTAACTTCACATGAAACTAGTCCAATATCAAAATTATAGTAAATAACAAATAGAATTGTTCCAATCCAAATTTGACTATGAGAGTTATCGAACCTATCGTAGGGTGAATGAAACCATCATGAGTTTTTAGCCATTCTTTTGATTTTTCATGGTTATCTTTATAAATTTCATGCACGAATATGAAATCTTTGATGATCACATTTCTACAAACACAGGATCAATGAGCATCCCCATTATGGGTTTATTATTAATTCATCCAATGATATAAAGAGGACCATTAGGTGCATTTATAGGTGCATTAATATGTGCAAAAGCAATTTTAGGCAAAAAAGTGGTTCAACCCTTATGAGGTTGAACTTCTATCGTGTTGATAATGTTGGATAAATCATTATTATCTTCTTCATTATCACTAAATTGAACAATGCTTGATGAATGTTTTAGCAATGGTTTTGTAAATATTTACAAGTTTTGATTAGGTGGTGAAATTGATTTATTCCCTTTTTCATTAGCATTGGCCAACTAGATTTGACTAGAGTTGATGAGGTCTTGCACTTGATGCTTAATATTCTTACATCATTTTGTATCATGTCCAAGTGTATGATGATATTGATAAAATTACTTTACATTAAATTTTGATGGTAAATTTTTTGTTGTATCAATAGGCCTAATTGAAGGGAGTTGAATCATGCTCTTATTTAACAACTACAATATTATAACATGGAGAGAATCAAACAATTTTGAAAACATCCTATCTATTGGCCTAAATTGATATGAAGTTGTCTTTGTGACATCAACTCATGTTTCAATATTATTGGCAGTTTGAGGAGTGTTTATCTTAATGATTTTTTAGTTTTATTTTTAAAAGACTAATAAGTGTTTTGAGGTACAACTTCGGATTGACCAATAGGAGATGATGAAGATGTTCCTTCTTACTAAGTAACTAATATTTGATAATTATGAAGAGTTGTATACAAGTTTGTAAAATATGAATACTTCATTAACAATATCTTCTCTTGAATGCTAGGTTGCAAGTTTTCTATAAAAAACCTTTAAATTTGATCATTGGGAAGACTATAGGAGATTTGTGAGTAAAGTGATTGGTATCATCCTATAAAGTTGGTTATCTTTTCCTTGGTTCCTTGTTTACAATGGACTAAATCTGTTAACATCACTTGAGGACCAATGTTTTCTTGAAAATATTAGAGAAATTCACTAACAAGTTGCATGAATGAGGTTATTTATTTGTTTGACAATGAGAAAAACCACTCCAAGGTCATATCTTTTAATAATCAAGGATTTTTGTTTTCAGGAGAACATCCTAAAATATGAAGTCACTACACAATATGGTAAAGGTTGACACATGGTTGATAGGATCTCCCTTACCAATGTAGTTTTTGAATTGGGCTATTTTAATGTTTTTTGGTATAGGTGTTTCGAGGATAGAAAATGACAATAGGTTACATGTGTGGTATTGTGGAGGTTTACTATTTTTTTATTCTAATTCAAGGTTAAAATTTATTGCTGAAGTGATGTCATGTTTTGCAAAATTTGATTATCACGTGATTGTTGGGCAACATGTTTTGATAGTTTTTTGAGTATGGTGAACTAATATGAGTGCCATACAGGTTATTATGTTGCATCTTTAGGAAGGGTGAAAAAAATGATGGTGTTATAGGTGAAGTAACAAAACTATAAGGATTCCCACTAAGAAGTCCTAATATTGGATTCAAGCAACTTCTATATTGTATTGTTGATGCTATGACTAGAGGTATAAGTGTGGGAATAGAAGGAATTGATAAACTAAGGAGGTAGTGATGGGGGAGAGAAGGATCTATAGAATAATTGCACAATTTTGAGGTTAGAACCATATATGGTATAAAATATAAGTAAGATATGGAATGGGAAGACATATTAAAATGCAAGTGATGGTGGTCAAATGGAAGTGAAAGAAATAGGGCATGAAGTTAACGTGTCAAGTATGGGCTAGCGAATGAAAATAAGAGGAAACATAGATGTAGTTATTGTGGATAGGGTTTTAGAGTTTTGGGAATATGCATGAATCAATAATAGTAACCACACAACTATCTAATCCAAGCAATAAAGACCCTTATTCAACAATGAAGTACAAATGGACATAGAAATCATAATAATAATGCAATACAACCCCAATTCCTATGTCATAATTGAATCACCTCCATTGCCCTTCTCCATTTTTCTTTATTTTTTCTCAGATATGTAGTATGCAATATACTCAATGAGCTTGGTGTTAACAATTGATAGCTTGATCTCTTGACAGAAAATATGAAAGATTATGGTTCAACCTTGAAATGAAGACAATCACTTGATTTTATAGAAATCCCAATTCAAATGCAAGGCTAAGATTAGATGATGAGGTATGGTGATCAATACACAAGGTTAATTAAGAAAAGGAAAGGGATGAATGGACCAAAACTCAATAAAGTGGTTGAGATTTAGGGATTAGCTAGGAAAAGGATAAATTAAATAATAAGAAACATTATTTAATTTAGGGAAGGGTGAAATAAATAATTAAATAATAAAAAATATTATTTAATTATAAAAGAAGAGGTGGAATGCTAAATATTAAATAATTATTTAATAAAGGAAGGAGAAAATGACAGATAATTAAATAAATAAAATTTATTTAATTATAGCAAGAAAAGGCTAATGAATAATTAAATAATTAAAAATAATTATTTAATTATAGAAGAAAATGGTCATAAATAATTAAATAAATAAGATTTATTTAATTATAGATAGAAAAGGATAAGTTAGTGACACAACTTAAATAAAATTGATATTTATTCAAATTAATTCTAGGTAGAATAAGGAAAAGTGAATTAATTAAATCATGAGGAATTATGACATTAGAAAATAATTAAATAATTAAAATTATTTAACTATGGTAGGAAAAAGGTGGATCAGGGATAAAATGTTGCTTCCAAGCTTAGGATATTTTTTAGTGTCTACACTTTGTCCCTGTTTGAAATAATGTGATTTTGAGCATTGTGTCAAAGAATGATCAAGAAAAATAAGCCTAGAATATGCCCCAATGGGTGTAGGGTAGGATTATGCTCCCTTGGGAAAATTGACAAATTTTTGAAAAATTCTATTTTTTTGGAAAATTTATTGATAAGCTAATTTGATAGGAACAAATGCATTGACAATGGCAAAAATAGGCTTAAAAGGAATTCTAGGACCTGAGATGTGAGTTCCAAGGTAAAACATGACACAAATAGTTATGAGGTAGGGGCCCATTAGGTCAAATCAAGTTATAAATATGCCCTATGGGGGAAAATAAGTCATTTTTTCACTTTTATTATTGGAGATTAGGAGCTCTCGTTTAGGATTTTTTACGATGTTGCTATTAGAATGTCACATGTACCAATCACTACACACCAAAAATGTCGAGTATGAACACATGGATGTGAGGAGGGCTTAGGCACAATGGTATGTATCCAACCCTTGCTTTTTGATTTTGTCATTTTAGGGTATATTTTAGGGGTCAAATAAGGGAAAATAGATGTGGTGTAGTTTTTGCACCACAACCATCATTGTGTTCATCACAAATGACGGGTGGTTCACCGCAACTATTGTGGTGTGACTGTAGACACTGAAAATGTCTCAATTGACACTGGATATCTGATTCTAACCAACTAACATCATTTCTTCTGAAATCATCTCAAAATGATCAATCAATTGAATAATCAACATTATTTAATTAAAATTAGCAAATTCAACTATTAATCAAATAATTAGATTTATTGATTAATTCACCTTTATTCTAACTAATTTTCATCATATTTAATTAAATAAAATAATTTAATTAAATCCCCCTAAGTCTTCTTATTTGATTAAAATCAATTAAATCAAATACCGCAAATCCCCTAACCTCTTCCAATTAATTAATTCTAAATTAATTGATCCTAAATCACCTTTTAATCATCATTAATCAAATCCTCCAGATTTTAACTCCTCAAGAGTTAAATCAACCATGGTCAACTAACTAGGTTGCACATAAAATAAATTTATTCTAATTATCTAATTCCTTAATTATCCTCACAAAAGCATATTTTGAGGAATATTCCTCTCAACCACCTCTCATTCAATTTCCCTCCAGATATATTCAAAAATATATCACATCCTCTTACATAATTTTCAATAAATTATCTTACAACCTTTCAAATACTCTTACATCCTCTCAAACCTCATTCAATTCCTCTTACACCATTTTCAAATTCTCAATCATCAACATTTACTTCTCTTCCATCCTCCTCCACTCACACATTTCCCAAAATATGCTCCACCTTCATCCAATGGAATGCTGACAAGTGTCACAATCTCATTGGCTCTCAATTTATCCCACATTCATCAAATCCTCTCATTCTTCAACCCTTTAATTCTATAAATAGAGGCATCCTTTTCATAATATGGATCCACAACTTAGAGCATCATCATTATAGGAATTTCACTCCATAGCTTTTCATCATTTTCAAGCAATGTTGCTAGATTATAGTCAATTTTACACTTAGATCATCTACACTTCATCAAGCTTATAAAAGGGATTTGGAAAGGGCTTCTTTCCACATCAAAGGATCACCACTCCCCCTATGGGATGGACGTTTTGCTGATTTTACTTAGATTACATGCTAGTTTTGTTCAACTTCTTGCTATTTCATGTTTTCTAGTGATTTTGGTTAAAGAATTTCATATGGAACATTGGATTTTCTTTCTATCATGTTTAACAATGTTTTGTTGATCTCTTGTTAGCTTGCGTAGGTTTGGTGTTCACATTTTGGCACTAGAAGGAGGGCTTGATCAACTTAACATGTTTAATTTCTCTTGATTTACCCATTTTTTGTAGGTATAAGAATGCGATGTCGCCTTTCTAAAAAAGTGATGCCGCAGAGTGTCGTTTTTCTTGTACAACACCACAATCATTATGTCATGCCACATATGCATGCCTTTGTCACAGTGCTTCTAATTTACCACCACATCTGACCTCTTTTTCTTTTGTCTAATTTTATAACCGTAGAGCACCGCCTTTGTAATCACACCACATTTGTGTTCTTTGTTCTTGCAAAGCACCACTTTTGCACTCACCAAAACACCATATTTTTTTTTTAGCACCACATTTGATATTTATAGAGCACCACATTTGAATTCCAACGTCGCATATGAATGAAGCAGGGGAGGATCAAAATTTGAAGACTTACAAGCATTTTTCAATGCTCTTTGTAATAATCAGGTTCAATTTATGTAATTCATTTTCTAGGACCAACTAGATTCAATTTGGGCTTAAAATTAGCCGACAACTCAAGCTTTGTAAAGTTGGTTAAAATTAAATCTTAGATACTTACTAGAATTTTCAGTTTGGATTAAAATTGAACAATCAACTTCACACTCAAATTTTGGTGCTATAAAAAGAACTCATTACTTCTTTTGAGGACTAAAAAGAATCCATGTTTGTTTTGTTTTGTACTATTCTCTACAAAATCATTTCATTCAAATGTGTATGCACTTCTCTCATGCTTCATGGTGATCTTGAGAATCAAAAGAATTTTAGTGGCATTAGGTTGTCTAAAAGATTGCCTCCACATTTCAAATTTGGGTTTTTAAAATTGAATAAATCATGCGAGTGTGAAGAAAAGGCATTGTGTGTGTTCCCTCCTAAATGTATTAGGTGGTCAAACTAGAAATTAACTTCTTCTCTATTGTTTTCCTTAAGAGAGTCTGCCTTGGTGGGAAAAATTACTCACCCCAAGGGAACGAATCAAACCGGTAATGAGCTAAAATAGAAGCTACTCCCAACAGATATATAAATTTGAATGTTGAGGAAATTTCAGCATTATAGGAGCTCCTACAGACAAGTAGCTGATTCTCCTTATAGGATTTGATCTTTCCTCTCATGTGGCCTTTTGAACGGGTGCCTTGATTATGAACCAATTTGAGTAGAATCCAGAATCCCTAATTATTTTTTGGTATTAGGAGGTCAGACCTCTGAAGTTGTCCCACATACTTGTGGTTCTTAGTAGAGATGAAGAGTTTGTCATGGGAGATTCATGAGAACTCAAAGCTTGGCTAACCTATAGAAGTGAGTGTTGTGGAGGGGAGCTAGTGTGGTTAAGATTCTAATAATTTTCTCTAAATAAGCACAACAGGAGAAATCAAAGTCGGAATCCAACAAATATTGTCTTTTCTATCCTAGGGTTGTGCATTGTTTCAGAATAAAAACACTTTGCTTGAAATCTCAAAACATGGAAACAAACATTCAAAAAGGTCATCAAAATTCAAACCCTTTGGAAAGAGAAAATACCTTTGAAAATCCCATATATTACTACTTTTCCCTAGGGATTCTATCCTTAGAGGCTTCTAATTATTTGGGCCTATATCTCAATTTTGTCTCTCTAAAGTTAACATTAGGGAACTATTACCTTGATTCTCTTGATTTCCACATAATGGACCTTGTAGGATGAAAATAAATTGAGACAAACATTTAGTTTGAAAATCTAAGCAAGAAAGTGTGGATGTGGTAAAAAGAATTCATTAAGAAAAGATAAAAGACAATTGAACCCCACATATGTGCTTGTTCTCATGATTTCCAAAAATGTGAAGATCCCAAAACAAAATTATTTGTGCAAAAGCTTCAAGTTTAGATGTCACACTAATTTTTTTATCAAGAAGTACATTAAGAAGTGCAACCTCAAGAAATACACCAAGATAAGAAAGAAGTTATTGAGGTTTTATAGACTCATTTCTTTGAACAATATAGATATATATGCTCAATTTGAACCACTCATCTAAGTCAAAGTTTTGTCCTTTAAATTTGAGGACTTTAGAAGTATAACATGTTATTCAATACCTAGGTCTTGTAAACAAAAGTATCTCTAGGTTCAATATAGGATCACAAACAACACTTTCATCCATCCCTCAAACATCAATCAGATCCCATCTCACAAACAACTCTTAGAATCTTGGAAAAAATCATTCATACTAGACTTTTGGTAATCCTTCAAATCAAAATAAAAAATCATCTTGTTTGACTAAGTGTGTGTGGATGAATCCTTATTCATACACTTAGTTAAATTTTCACATTATGGACAAGTTTATTCAAAGATAACATCCAACATCTTGAGGTTTATGAGTTAATTATCCAAAATCCAAATCAAAAATCCTAAAGTCCTAAAGTCTAGTGTTCCTCCAAGGTTCTTAAAAGTTCAATCATTCACACCATCCATCTTTCATTTATCCCATCACCATCATTTGATCCTTAAAAAAACATAGATTTTCTTCTTTGTACCTAAATTTTAGACCAACCTAAGGAATTAGAGGTTTTCCTCCCATATTCCTAAAATTTGATCCTTATTTTATGGTTAAAACTAGATCTCAACACAAGAAAAACATGGAGAAAAATAAAGAAACATCCACTTGAAGTGAATTGATTCAAACTGCACCTGAATTGAACCCCATCAGATCTAACAACCCCCCACTCAACCTTCCTCAACTACCACAAGATCCTCAAGAGGGTGGAACTTGTCAAGTGGAGGACATTACCAATAATGACATAGGAATGACTCAAGACGAAATCATGGAGATAGTCCAAAATCTTGAAAACTACAAGATTTTCAATACAATGATGAGACTCAATCCTTCACAATACATGCTAGCATTAGCAAAGGAAGGGGGTAAAATCCCTTCTGATTATGATGTAAACACTATCATGGAACAACCTATTGGGACTATGCCACCGGTATCATTCACACCATCCTTCCAAAACATCATTGAACCCATCCCACAACCAAGATCATCTCATGCTCTGAGTCAACCCATGATCACCAAGGGGAGTTCATTGCTCCAAACTCTTCAAACACACCCCCTTGTAAATTACCAAAATTTGGATGAAAAAACCATCTTGGGTATGCCAAAAAATGTCCCACAAGACCCAAAACATTTGTATGTTCTACCCATTTTCCATGACACCAATAATTCATCCACCTTCTCTGCAACATCGACATACCCTCTTGGGACACAAGTCTCTTTCCCCATGGTATTACAAGGACAAAGGGGTTTATTTGGACAAGGGGGAATCTTTGATGCTTCATCATCACTTTCTCAAGGAAGCATACCACCTATCCTTTCACCACTTCCCCTCCTAACATCAACATCCACATCATTCCAAGGTTTAGGGAAACCCTCTTCACCCAAAATATCCATCCAAACTCAATCAAGTAAAAAAAATCCTCCAATCATCAATCAAATATTTATACCAAATCCTCCAAGCATGCCACTTGTTGGGTCTCAAAAATGCAAGTTTTAACCACAAGAGGTTGCCAAGCTCTCACAAAATTTTTGGACAACGTACAAGGCCAACTAATACAATTGAACCTTCTACTCTTTAGGCTCTGCTAAACCTAGGTGAGTGTACCTATGTGAATAATGCAGATTTAGAATATATTTCCTGCTTGAACAATCTACCCACAATGGAAATTGGAAGTGGATAGATTAAAAAAAAAACTACTACTCCTACTACACAAAAATAATAATTTAAATATGGTTTTTTTTATGAATTTTATCCTGTGGGTTGTGGTAGATCAGTGCCTTCTATCCACATGGGCAATGGAGTCAAAAAATCATAAATTGTATGTGTTTCCCTTTCTAACTTAATTCAAGCTGTTAGGCACTTTGAAAAATGAAATTCTAATGGCTGGCATATGACTTCATTAATTTATGACTTGCATAAATTGTGCTGGAATGTTTTCTTACCAAGTTCTTCTTTAACTATCCAAAAGAAATCCTAAGACCACTGTGACTTATTAAAATAGTTTAATTCTGACTTGCAGACACCAGTTAATGAAATCACACAAAGTGAAACATGCACTTTGATAAATCCAAAATATTCTTGATATATTGACTTAAATGATCAAAAGACTTCAAGTTGGAGACAACCAAGTAAAAAATATAAATTATAATATCACAACAACTGAACCCAGAAAAAATTTCACCAATTTAAAAATATTTTCTCCATTGCTATGTTTCAGGAAGGTTTGTACATTATTTTCATTCCCTAGTTCTCTTATACTGAAAAAATCTCTCTCTTCTAACTCTCACCTCCCCTATCTAACTGATTTTTCCATATATTTATACAATAGATCTCAAGGGTCATGACCCTTCATTTGACCGGTAAAATCATTTGATATTCTATAACATAAATAAAATATTTAATTTAATTGCCTTATCGGAATATTAAATATTTTAACCATAACCTCACTTTATTTTTACTGCCTTACCACCTACCGCCTTACTGCGGCCTTCAATTTTTCCTCCCGAGGTACTATTGTCTTTGACTTTTCCATACTCTCCTCCTCCCACCACTCTACAGTGGCTTTCTTTTATGCTATTGGCAGTTGCATGGTATTTGACTTTGACTGTCTTCTCTTTACCTTACCGCTCAATCGCGGGCTCTTTGTTTGCACCTTGTGGTTCCACAGTGACCGGTCATTCTATCTTTTTCACTACCTTATCACTGTCCTTATCTTAATCACTAGTGATATGGCACTGACTGTTCCTCATGGATACCTCTACTGCTATCTCCATGTCTACCGTGTCATCGCGGTATTTGACTTGACTATCAATGGTACCAAGGTGACTCACCATGACCGCCATTCACAGTTATCCTCCCAACCACTTGGCTACCGCGGTCTCCTTTGGGACCCCTTGTGGTACCACGGTGGCTCTTCTGACCACCGCCTCACTGTCGCTTCAATGCATCCACCACGCTACCATGGTCTCCTTAGTGACCATCCATGGTTGCATGGTAACTACTTTCAACTGCCACCTCGTAGTCACTAACCTAGCAAATTGTTTACCGCACCACCATAGTGTGTTTGATGACTGACCATGGTGTAGCGGTAATGGTTATTATGAATTCTCTTTAACCTCCATTGCCATACCATGATCCCTTTTGTGGGAGGCCACGATAAAGCGGTAAATGACATAAAAAGTGAATATCAAGCCAGTGGTATAAGGTATAAGGTGTTTTAGCATTTTGGATGGGGGATGAAATGAATTTTTTATGAAAAGGTAGGAAAATAATAGGTTTAAATGAGTAAAAACCCTTAGGTTTTTTATGAAAATTTAGGGTTCTAACAGTGGCTCTTGTTGGGGATGATTGATTTTGCAATCACTACAAGAATCCAGAATATCAGTGGGAGAGAAGACTAGGAAAAGGATAGAAAAATGAAGGCAACAGAAGATGGAGGGAATGAAAAGATGAAGGAGATGGAAAATGGAAGGTGGATAATGGAGAATGGAAGTGACCTTACACTACTGTACATGGAGAGAAAACACTATTTTCAATAAGGGAACTTTTGGGATCATCCATGTACTGGCAAGTCCCAAACCCTTTTAAATTCCTAAAACTATTGTGCATGGAAAAATAATCTTTAAAGAGGTTTGTTAAGAATTTTCCATGCATGGGAAATCCTTAATCCTCTACATTTTCCATGGTTTAAAATTCAGACCGCAAATGATGGCCCAGGACCACCCGAAAGAAGAGCCTATACTTTCCTCTATCATAGAATTTATTATGATTTGAGCTCATCAGGTTCCTTTTGAAGCTATCTATTCCATCTATCCTACTACATGTACTATCATTGAAAAATTTCAAAAATTCATTGTGTTCAACCTAACTCATATTCCCTTCACCATTCTGCAATTCATAATTCCTATTATCATATGACAAATCTTTGTCACCTTCATCATCCAAAGTTTATCCACATTCAATGGGACATTCATAATCTTGCTCATTATTATGTATTGCTAAATGATCTGCCAGTTGCACTAGGACCTAAAAAATCTGAATGCTTCTCTTGGAAATCTAAAAATCTTGTCTCATCAACATCTTCTGAAACAACCAAATCAAAACTAATTTCCATTTCTTTCCTACCACCAATTGGTAGTGACATATATTTTTGATCCATATATTCATCCTTATGCATACTTGAATCAATCAATGTTGAACACTCATCATCAATGATATGTAAACCAATATCTTTCTCTTGTAGGCCAAAATTGTTCAAGTCACATACCTCTTTTTGGATAGATAAGGATTCTTGATCAGCTTCAAAGATCTCTTCATCATTTTGAGAAATGCACATGGAGTAATATGAATCAGTACACTCAGTTTTCTAAATGTCAAAGAAAATATAGGTTGGACCCAAAACTTTAGAATCATATTTTTGTACACATCTCTGGTATTCCAGAGTTAACAAATCTGAAACCTGCTCATTGTTGAGTGAACGTGTTTCTTCCAAATCTTCTACTATTTCTTGAACTTATTGATCTCCATAGGAACTGCAAGAATCACCCAATTGTAGATCAAAATCCACAAGTTCATCTTCACAATTTGAGTCACAATCTGCTATGCAGGAAGGACTCTCCATATCTTCACTATTGGAAGGCATGATATCCTCTTCTGTTTTAGCTTCTGAAGCATTATTGTAAATTTTATGAGAGTGTACACATGGTTGTCCATCCATATCATCTAAATCAATGTTGATGTACTCCCTAGATAGTGTGTCTCCAATAATATCATTAATTTTGCAATCATCTCCCAAGGTGGAAGATTGGTCCTCAACAAATTCATCTTCATACTCACCAATCATCTCACTATTGTCTTCATATCTGATAGTGTCCTCATACCTTTTCTTATCTACGATTCCAATCCATTCATCTATTTGATTATAGGCAAATGCTACCAATGATTCAGACCAATAAATTGAATTGGGCTCATATACTTTCCTGAACTTCTCAATGAACTCAAACCTACTAGGTGGGAAACTAATAGGTATTTTCCTATAAATATCCATCATTTTTCTAAACAAATAACATCTAGATTCTCCATTATATCTCCTTATATTAAGCAAGGCATCCAAAAGACTTTTGTTTCTTCCTTGAATATGTAAGTGCTCATCATTTTTCTTCATAGATTGTTGATTCTGATTTATAAGTTCATGCAGATTTTGATTGACATTTCCACATGGGATGACATTGCTTTGCATATTTTGACATGAAGTGTGATATTGATAATGGCCACCATACTGTTTAGATTCATAATCTTGATATCTTACTAACCTCTGACTAGCAGGGACATGATGACTATTCATTTGATGTGATGACTGTGATGCATAAATGTTTTGTTGTGAATAGATTGCATTACCTTCATTGTTGAAGTTCTTAGTTGCATCATAGGGCACTTGTGGTGTCCAAGATTTATTGCCATTTGTGTATTCATTATCATTGTAAGATGGCCTATCTTGTGATATATTTGGGACACGTTTAAATCCCAATTGTAGTAGTTGCTGGTTCAATTGTAGTATTTTTTGGTCCAATTCCTTCAACTCTCATATTGACTGCTTCCTTCTCACTTCTTTTGACATCTTGACAAGAAAATTAGCAAAGTCTTACTGTTCCACAATATCCATGCATTATTTATCAAACTTAAATAGAGTCACCACCTAATTTTCCCAAAATTAGGAAAATGAAATAGATTTTGATATTGCTTTGGTTTTCCCTAGCCAAATCCCCTCTGAACTCAAGTGAATGCACACAGTTGAAACTTGTACGACTCTATAAATGAATAGGCTGGAAAATTTTTACTAAGTTTGTCCTCAGCGGAGTCGCCAAATTGTAGGGTCTCAAAAATGCAAGTTCTAACCACAAGAGGTTGCCAAGCTCTCACAACATTTTTGGCCAATGTACAAGGCCAAATAATACAATTGAACCTTCTGCTCTTTAGGCTCTGCTAAACCTATGTGGGTGTACCTATGTGAATAATGCAGATTTAAAATATATTTCCTACTTGAACAATCTACCCACAATGGAAATTGGAAGTGGATAGATAAAAACACAACTAATACTCCTACTATACAAAAATAAATAAATTTAAATATGTTGTTTGTTATGAATTTTATCCTCTGGGTTGTGGCAGATCAGTGCCCTTTATCCACATGGGCAATGGAGTCAAAAAATTATAAATTGTATGTGTTTCCCTTTCTAACTTAATTCAAGTTGCTAGGCACTTTGAAAAATGAAATTCTAATGACTAGCATATGACTTCATTAATTTATGACTTGCATAAATTTTCCTAGAATATTTTCTTACCAAGTTCTTCTTTAACTATCCAAAAGAAATCCTAAGACCATTGTGACTTATTAAAACAATTTAATTCTAACTTGCAGACACTAGTTAATGAAATCACACAAAGTGAAAAATGGACTTTGATAAATCAAATATATGCTTGATATATTGACTTAAATGATCAAAATACTTCAAGTTGGAGACAGCCAAGTAAAAAATATAAACTATAACATCACAACAACTGAACATAGAAATAATTTCACTAATTTAAAAATATTTTCTCAATTGCTATGTTTCAAGAAGGTCTGAACATTATTTTCATCCCCCGATTCTCTTTTTTTGAAAAAAATCTCTCTTCTAACTCTCACCTCCCCTGTCTAACCGATTTTTCCATATATTTATACAATAGATCTCAAGGGTCACGAGCCTTCATTTGACCAGTAAAACTATTTGATATTTTATAACAAAAATAAAATATTTAATTTAATTGCCTTATTGGTACATTAAATATTTTAACCATAATCTCACTTTATTTTTATCGTCGTACCACCTATCACCTTACTATACTTGACTTTGACTGTCTTCTCTTTACCTTACCACTCAACCGTGGGCTCTTTGTTTGCACCCTGCGGTTCCACGGTGACCGGTTGTTCTATCTTTTTTACCACCTTACCGTGGTCCTTGTCTTAACCACTGGTGGTATGGTGGTGACTGTTCCTCATGGCTACCTCTACTACTATCTCCATGTCTACTGCATCACCATGATATTTGACTTGACTGTCAGTGGTACCGTGGTGACTCACCGTGACCATGACTTCATATTTATCCTCTCGACCACTGTGCTACCGCAGTCTCCTTTGGGACCACTTGCAATACCATGGTGGCTCTTTTGACCATTTCCTCACCATCACTTCACTGCATCCACCATGCTACCACAGTCTCCTCAGTGACCATCCATGGTTGAGTGGTAACTACTTTCAACTGCCACCTCATTGTCGCTGACCTCAGAGACTGTTTACCACACCACTGCAGTGTAGTGGCAATGGTTATCATGGCTTCTCTTTAACCACCACCGCCATACCACGAGCCCTTTTCTAGGAGGTTGCAGTAAAGTGGTAAATGACATAAAAAGTTAATATTAAGGCAGCAGTATAAGGTATAAGGTGTTTTAGCATTTTGGATGGGGGATGAAATTATTTTTTTATGAAAAGGTACGAAAATAATGGGTTTAAATGAGTAAAACCCCTTAGGTTTCTTATGAAAATTTAGGCTTCTAACACCACTGATATCACAACACTAGGTGTCATAGATCCAAACATCCCAATCAACCATTATACCATCTATAACACCCCATATTCTCCAAAACATGGTCTCCCAAGGACCTAGTGCATCAACCATACCATCCACCACACAACCCATTATCATCACTCAAACACCTCAACAACCATCTCAACAAAATCTCATCACACCATCTCACATCATTCCAAATCCACCACCTCCACCCCCAAATCTGAATCAATACAACATTACCTTGCAAGCAACTCAAGAAGCATACCAAAAGGTATTTCAGCAATTCCAAGCCCAACAAGCTGCACAACAAGCACAAAAATTTTCCCAAGCACAAGCACAAGCATTTCTATAGCAGCAACAAGCCCAGCAAGCCACCCAAACTACACAAGCTGCCCAAGCTGCTCAATCTTCACAAGATGTACAAGCACAAGCATAAGCACAAACTCAATATCAAGAACAATCCTTGTTACATCAACATGCTTACCAACAAGATTTGTAGCAATACCAAGCAGCAACAAGCAACCCAACAACAGGTCAACTACAAGCTTTGTTGGCACAACAACAACTATAGGAATATCAACAAGCATTATTTGCACAACAATTTGCTGGACTCAAGGGAACACTAAGAGCGGGGGTGAATCAGTGTTCAACAAATTTTAAACTTTATTAGTCTAAACCTTGAAACCATTTCATCATTGCATTAAATAAAAGATGTATGCATTCAAAGTAAACATTCATAACACCATAACACACAATTTTTTTGTGTGGAAACCGTGTTAGGGAAAAATCACGATTGAGGTTAATCCATAATTTGAGTACTCAAATATAATTGTTTATGAAAGGAATGCACTTGAATTCATGCACACTTCCTAGAGCTCACTGCTCAAAGAGAAATGCTCACTTCCTTACAAAATTAACATTAAAACTATCTGAAGGGTGAACTGAGCTAGTGAATTACAAAGAACCAGAAACAATGAAGAGGAACTTGGTAAGAAGATTAATACTCTTAGGAATGATCTTGCCATTGCAAATGAATACAAAGAAAAGTTTAATATTAGTTCAGTAAGAATTGATGAGATGACTCAAGGACATAAGAGTGGAAATCATAAGATAGGTCCTGGATATGAAAAGGGAGAAAGTTAAAGATTAGGACAAAAGAATCTCAGACAAAAAAAAAATTGAAGGTATCTGATGAGACAACCTAATGCACAAAATTTTAATTGGTATTGTTTTGATTTTGATAGGTTCGGTCATATAGTTGCTCAATGTATAACTAATTTGAGGTCAAAAGTTTCATCATTCTCTAGTTAGTGTTTCAATTGTAAAATTTCTGGTTGTAAATCAATTGAATGCAAAAATATGACAAGTCACTCTATTGATAGAAGAAATGTTGAATGCTATACATGTGGGAAATTCGGGCATATTTCTAATCAATGCAAATCTAGAAGAAGTCATTGGAATTATTGGTCAGGACAAGAAAGAATTGTGTGTTACAACTGCAACAAGTATGGTCATATTGCAAGATTCTATAGAAACAAAAATGTAGACAGAAGAGGTCTGGTATATAGAGGCAAAAATATAGATAAAAATGATAAAGGGAAACAAAAGGTAACTACAGATGAAATCAGAGATCAGAGGAAGAAGACATGGGTAAGGAAAAATGATTCTAAAGCTGGAAATGGTTCCATACCAGAATTCTCTTCTAGTAACTCTTCCGGTAATTGATTTTAGGCAACTGGCCTAGGGGGAGTCTTTCAAGAAAATATTTCCTCCCCTTTCTTGGATGGTGCTGAAACATAGAGAATAGTCAAGAAGGTGTAATTATGGTGGACAAAAGTTTTGGATAACTTTATCAAAGAGAACTTAGACAATTCATAGGTTTGCAAAAGATTTTTCTATTGCTATTTGGGAAAATGGAGTCTCTAGAAAACTTAGGGAAAATACATTTATTGCACATGTGTGAGCTACAAAAGTCAAGTTGGAACCGTCATTTGTCACTTTGCATCAAAGAAGAGAAGGAGAGCACTTGATAGGCGGATTATGAAGTAGTAAAACTGATTCATCAACAAATCATGAAATCTATAAAGTATTTTAAATTGTTCTCAAACTCTTCATACAATTTAGTGTGTGGTTTCAAACCCTAAACACGAAAAGGAAAAATGGAACAAATAAAAGGCTTGATCATTCTAGATGAATACATCAGTGCAAAGATTAGGTCTATGAGGAATTTGTTACTCCCTGATGAATTGAAGCAATTGAGCGAAGCTAAGTATGAAAATTTGGATATGTGGAGTGAGTTTCAGTACTTTGAGAATACGAAATTTGTGAAATTCATATTAAGTAGATTGCATGATGATGTTTTAACTTTGGAAAAACCTTACATCATTTCAAAAGAGGCAATTGAGAACTTAACTATATTTTGCAAAGTCAGAGATGTTTCAAGGAAGAAATATATCTGAAACAAAAAGGTCAAAACCCTAATCGAAATAATCAAAGATTAGAGAGCTCTGATGATCACAACAATCAAGAATCCCATTATGAAGTACATTTCACATGGAATAATAAAGAATCAATGGGATCTAAGGTCAAAGACAAAGAAGAAGGTGAAGTTGTTTCTCATCTGAAGGAACAATTCAGACTATCCCTTTCCAAGCTGAAGAAGAAAATGAATGAATTGAGGCAATGCATAAACTTAGTCACATGCATCTACAACTATTGCATCTGTTGGCCCCATGCAATCAACAATTACAAAGAGAATTTGGATCAGATTGAAATAAAATAGAATGACATTGGCAAAAGCTTTGACATATCTCAGGATCTAAATGACATCATCAGGAAAATAATCCAAGAGCTACAGTTAGAACACAAAAAAATACAACTCTCCATGAATGTTCTTATGGATAATTATTGGAAGGCAAAGGATCTAATTGAATGCATGCTAGAGAAGATGGTGGAAATGTTGAAGAATGGTGAGAAACTGGGAGAAGCAATTATAATTTTTGAATCTCTCATTAAGATTATTAATAAGACTTCCAAGAACAAAAACTTGATCATTTTTATTGGAATTACAATAGATGGTTGGAAGAAGTTCCTTTCAACAATGAAGAAAAACCATAAGATAATCTTCTAAAGATAGTAGTTAATCATTTTAAAATTTTTAAAATTTTGATCCAAGGAGGAGAACTGTAGGCATATATATGTGTTAAATTTTTGAAGCCTTGAGGATTTTGAACACATATTTTATCTATATCTTATCAATATTATTTTTTGTCTTTTTGGAATATGGCATCCATGCTTTATCATTGATGTCAAAGGGGGAGAGAATGCAGTGAAAAATGTCCCATAGAGGGAGAAAATAAAGCAGTATAGGAGGAGAGAATGCCTTATAAATCTCAAGGGGATAAAGTGGAGCAAAAGGTTTGTCAGTGTACCTATAATGATTCTGACACCGAGTCATTTTCAACTAAGTGTTGCTATCAATGCCAAAGGGGGAAATTGTTGGCATATGGCTAGGGAGATTGATAGCATATGGCTTGTAAGTGTTGTCATTGATGGCAACCCAATTCATGCAACTTAAGTCTTTCATCCGAATGTGCAGTATAATTTTGGTTCCTAACAACTAAATAGAGTAAGGAAAAGGGAACCCAATTAAAGGCATAAAAGTTGATCTAAACACCTTACTGGATAGATATTTTGGGTTGTGGATCTTTGAGGAAGGTCTGTTGATGTTTGCAGTATCTTGGTTTTGATGCACACTCATTGGTATGTGATCTAGAAGATCCGATGCACTAATTTGTCGGTTATCTATGCTAGAAGGCCGACCCGACAAAGATAGTAATTGCAAATGTATAAGCTATAATCAATCATAGGTCTTCATGCTTGATTAAGTGTTATTTGGGTTCTCTCTTTGTCTTAACCAACTTTGGAGGATGCACAAAAATATATAATGGTGAATTTGGCCGACAAGATAAAAGTAACTTAATATTTTATAATGTCGACTGATGGATGAATAAATTCTTGATCATGAATATATATAAGAGATTGGTTTTATCATTTTTCAAATACAAAATGTAACTGAGTATGTGTAGAAGTGAGAATTGTGAGATTCAATAGTGCGATAATGTGAATTTGATCATAAGTGATGCGAAGAGCAGAAAAGATTAGAGAGAAGTGCAGAGTCAGAAAGCAAATCCAGAATTAGATCTCTGAGCTTCACCAAAACTGCCATCTGGCATAAGTAGATGCTACTATCTCTGTTCACTCTCCAAATGGTTTTAATATAAATTTGGTAAGGCAATGAGCCTTTCTCTTTGAGCAGTGAGCTCTAGGTAGTGTGCTTGAATGCAAGTGCATTCATTTTGTAAACAATTATATTTGAGTACTTAAATTATGGATTAACCTCCACCATGGTTTTTCCCCTGATAGGGTTTCCACACAAAAATTTTGTGTTTTATGGTGTTATGAATTTTTACTTTGAATGCATACATCTTTTCATTAATGCAATGATGAAATGGTTTCAAGTTTTAGACTAATGGAGTTTAAAACATGAAACCATTTCATCATTGCATTAAAGAAAAGATGTAAGCATTCAAATTAAACATTCATAACACCATCACACACATATTTTTTGTGTGGAAACCCTGTTAAGGGAAAAACCATGGTGGAGGTTAATCCACAATTTAAGTACTCAAATATAATTGTTTACAAAATGAATGTACTTGCATTCAGGCACAATGCCTAGAGCTCATTGCTCAAAGAGAAAGGCTCACCGCCTTACAAAAATTAGATTAAAACCATATAAAGGGTGAATTGAGATAGTAGCATCTAATTATGCTAGATGATAGTTCTGGTGAAGCTCATAGATCTGATTTTGGATCTGCTTTTTGACTATGTACTTCGCTCTTCTCTGTTCTGCTCTTTTCTGCTCTTCACATCACTTATGATAAATATTCACATTACTGCACTACTAAATCTCACAATTCACACTTATCCACATACACACTTACATTCCACATTCTAAAAATGATAAAAACAATCTCTTATATATATCCGCGATCAAGAATTTATTCATCCATCATTCGGCTTTATAAAATATTAAGTTACTTTTATCTTGTCGGTCAAATTCACCACTAAATATTTGTGCGCATCCTCCAAAGTTAGTTAAGACAAAGAGAGGAACCAAATAACACTTAATTGAGCATGAGGACTTATGATTAATTATGTCTTATACATCCGCAATTTCTATCCTTTTCGGGTCGGCCTTCTAGCATAAATAATCAACAAATTATTACACTGGATCTTCTAGATCATGTACTAATGAGTGCACATCAAAACCAAGATACTGAAAACATAAACAGACCTTCCTCAGAGATCCATAACCAAAAATAAATGTCTGGTAAGGTTTTTAGATAAAAATTTATGTCTTTAACTAGGTTCCCTGTTCTTTACTTTGTTCAGCCAGTAGGAACCAAAATTATACAACACATTCAGATGCAAGACTTAAGTTGCATGACTTGGGTTGCCATCAATGAAAACACTTACAAGCCATATGCCAACACAATTTCCCACAAATACACCACCAAGTCCGCAAGTCACCCCACCCATCATTTAAGTCACTACACCAACCCAAAACACGTTCATTCCACCAGTTGATCTGCAAAATGATTTGTCTGCTCAAATAAAAAATCTCATGCAACAAGTGTTGGACATACAATCTAGGAAAACCACAAAATCACAAGGGAATTTATGCCCTTATCCATTCGATAGAAGAATTATGATGAAGTCATTCCCACAATATTTTGAGATATCAAAATTTGACAAGTACTGTGGAATCAAAAATCTTGAAGATCACATCAGGGAATTCCATGTACAATACATGGAAGTTTCGTACGATGAATCTTATCTAATGAGGCTCTTCCCTAGAAGTCTAGCTAGCCTAGCCATGGAATGGTTCTCTTGGTTTCCTCTTAGAATCAAAAAGTTCCCAGAAATAGTGGACTCATTCATACAAAATTACTCATTTAACATAAGCATGGATGTAAGCTTGGAAGACTTGTCCAACCTAAAGAAAAACAAGGGAGATAAATTCACATCCTTCTTGCAATGATGGTGATCCAAGGCTAATAGGAGCATGTGAGTTATACTAGAAGAACAACCAATCAAAACCATCATCTCAAATATTGAAGGGACCTTAGCCTTCCATCTCAAAATGTGGTGCATCACCACCTATGATCAGATCATCCCCAAAGCTTTTAAGATTGAAAGAGCCCTCATTGTACAAGGGGGTGCACCCGTATATCAAGACAATCATCCATTAACAAGCTACAACAACAAACCTCGAACATGGATGAAAAAAAAAATGTTACCAATGATGGTGTTGTTGACACCAAGGTTGTAATCAGTGTTCCAAAGCCAAACGCACAACAAAAAACATACCAACAACCTCAAAAAAATACCCCATGACCCAACACATCTCAACAACAAACCAAACCACAAATAGTCAACAACATCAATGATCAAGGTAGACAATCCACAAGGAACAAATATCCCCCTAAGTGAAACTACACACCACTTGGGGAACCAATTGAATCACTCATGCAATAATTGGTGTAAACAAATCTCATCAAAATCCCTGTTTATGAAAAAAACCAGGAGCCTCAAGTTAAGCCACCATGGTGCAACGAGAAGTATCTTTGTGAATATCATAATATTAAAGGACACATGATGGCTAGTTTCATGTACCTAAAAAATCTGATCCAAGATATAATTGATGACAAGACCATCACCATTGAACAACCCGTCTGAAATCAGGACCTCAAGATATACATGAATTTGATGCCCGATTATAATAAGGGAAATAATGACAATGACAAGGGGAAGTATAAAAGTTTAAACCATGTTTATGACCATGTCATCACATCTTTGGATGAATGGGTCATAGATGCGAATATAAAAGGGTCCAAAACTAAGTGTGGAGTCACCACACGAGTCGATATAATAACCATCCCCAGACCATCCACACAAGCTAAAGAACCCCCTACAAACTCAAAGTAAGTTGCAAATGGTTACAATATCTTATAATAGGTTAAGAAGACCCCTGCCCAAATCTTCATCATGGAGTTGCTAAAAATCTCACCTGCACATAGGGAAATTCTAGAAAAAGCACTAGTTGGGTGATCCCACAATACTGGTTTACAATTTTTGGGCAAACTGGACACTAAACTAATTTTTTAAAACTAAATCTTCACTTTCAGGCTCCTATAGCATCTAAACCATGAGGAATTTGAAGATGATGTAAACTAGTGATTTGTGACGTTTTTTCTATAGATTCTAAATATATTTTTTTCATTTTTTTTGGAATCATATTGCACTTCTTTTTCCATCTCCTTTGAAAACTAGGTTTTTGAAAAAAAAAACATTTTTAAGAAGTGACACTCACCGTATACAACATAGTTTTTCTTGTATGAAGGATAAAATTATAATTTTTTCAAATTTAGATTTTTAACTATGATATATAGAAATTTCATTTGGTTTCATATTATTTTATTAAAAAATAAATTTAATCAAGTTTCGAAGTCAAACCAATTACAATTCAAACATAGGCGGACTGTATACAATATAACTTTTTCTATATGTATCGAAATTCAATTTTTTTTTAATGGATCAAGGACATCAATACCCATCCCAAACATATTTTTAATTTTAATTTTTTGATAATCTTCTATTTTTCCACATGTGCAGAACATAGAGCTTCATTTTTGGCGAAAATCCTATGTTTAAGAAAACTAAAATATAAAATACATAATAAAACCAAAATATATTCAAATTATATTCATTGGATAGATCGTTCCAAGGACTACCATGATCATTTCAAATAAATTTTAAATTAGTTCATTTGATCCCCCAAAAGGTAAATCAAAAGTGATTTTTTATCAGCATTTTGATAGGTGTAAATGAGACTCTGTTGTAGGTATGATTTAAAACTAGCGAGGTTCTATCCAAGGGGGTTTGATCTAAGGTGGTTTGATCAAACCCTCTTCAATTGGTATCCTTAAAATGGAACTTTTTAAGGCTTGAATAATTATATTTTCTAAAAATATGTGATTTCAGCATAAATTAGAATCTCCCAGAAATTGTAAACCAGCTTTGTGGGATCACCCAGTTGCATCTTCCATACCCACTAATCTTGATGTATACCAATTCCAATCTATGGTTGGAAATATCACCACACCATATCTCCTTACATTCCTTGAAGAATATCTTCCAACCCATCCATCTCATAACCATGTGCTCCATCCATCTCATAAGTTTCCTATGATGAATCTTATCTAATGAGGCTCTTCCCTAGAAGTCTAGCTGGCCTAGCCATGGAATGGTTCTCTTGTCTTCCTCCTGAAATCAAAAAGTTCCAAGAAATAGTGGAATAATTCATACAAAATTACTCATTTAACATAAGCATGGATGCAATCTTGGAAGAGTTGTCCAACCTAAAGAAAAACAATGGAGATACATTCACATCCTTCTTGCAATGATGGTGATCCAAGGCCAATATGAGCAAGTGGGCTATGCTAGAAGAACAACAAATCAGGATAATTATCTCAAATCTTGCAGGGACCTTAGCCTTCCATCTCAAAATGCGGTGCATCACCACCTATGATCAACTCATCCCCAAATCTCTTAACATTGAAAGAGCCCTCATTGCACAAGGGGGGACACTCATATATCAAGACAATCATCCATCAACAAGCTACAACAACAAACCTCGAACATGGATGAAAACAAAAATGTTACCAATGATGGTGTTGTTGACGCCAAGGTTGTAATCAGTGCTCCAAAGCCAAACACACAACGAAAAACATACCAACAACCTCAAAACAACACCCTGCGACCCAACACATCTCAACAACAAACCAACCCACAAATAGTCAGTAACACCAATGATCAAGGTAGAAAATCCACAAGGAACAAATATCCCCCTAAGTGAAATTACACACCACTTGGGGAACTAATTGAATCACTCATGAAATATTTGGTGCAAACCAATCTCATCAAAATACCTATTTATGAAAACTATCAAGAGCCTCAAGTTATGCCACCATGGTGCAACAAGAAGTATCTTTTTGAATTTCGTAAGATTAAGGGACACATGATGGCTAGCCGCATGCACCTAAAAAATATGATCCAATATCTAATTGATGACAAGACCATCACCATTGAACAACCCACCAAAAATCAGGACCTCAAGATATACACAAATCTGATGCCCGATCATAATAAGGGAAACAATGACAATGACAAGGGGAAGTATAAAAGTGTAAACCATGTTTATGACCATGCGATCACATCTTTGGATGAATGGGTCACTGTTGTGAATATCAAAGGGTCCAAAGCTGAGTGTGGAGTCACCACACAAGGCGATCGAATAACCATCCCTAGACCATCCACACAAGCTAAAGAACCCCCTGCAAACTCAAAGTTAGTTTCAAATGGATACAATATCTTAAAATAGCTTAAGAAGACTCCCACCCAAATCTTCATCACGGAGTTGCTAAAAATCTCACTTGCACATAGGGAAATTCTAGAAAAAGCACTAGTTGCATCTTCCGTACCCACTGATCTTGATGTAGACCAGTTCCAAGCTATGGTTGGAAATATCACCATACCAAATCTCCTTACTTTCCCTAAACAATATCTTCCAACCCAACCATCTCATAACCATGTGCCCCATCTCGAAACATCTGTACTTTGAAACTAGTAAAGAATCTAGGATTCTCCAAAGATGTTATTGAAAATGGAAAAGGTATCACTATCTGGGCATATGATGATCAAGACAAGGTGTCTCAAGGCACCATAAAACTCCCTATCCAATTAGAACCCACAATTATGGAAACCACTTTCCAATTTCTTGATCTTGAACTTCCTTATAACATTCTCCTAGGGCATCCATAGATTCATGGGATGCAAGTTGTAGCCTCCACTTTCCATCAATGTGTCAACTTCCCCTATCAGAATCAAGAAGTCACCATCCATGGTGATCCTAATCCTTTTTACTACTACAAAAATCTAGAGGTTAAATATTAAAAAATCCCACAAGGTCCCAAGAATGATGAAGGCCCTATGACTCCATAAGTAGACCCATCCATCCTAGCCTCCATGTCTAAGACGAAGAGACCCTCCATTCCCAACATTTCTGACATTAAATTCATTATCTAAGATAACAAATGTGGAGACTACAAGATAAAGAAAAGTACCATTGTAATAGGAGAGTTACCTCAATCTCCTAGGTCCTGTAGATATCCACAACCGATTGACACAATATCTCAAACATTTAGAGCAGACCCTTCCAAATTCAGAAGTTGGGAGGACCTAAACCAAGAAGTGGTAGAATAAAAGGACATGTCAAGCTTGCTATATCAAGATGAAAGTCTTGTGTTGGCTCTTACAATGGACGATAATAACAAAGGGCTATAGTTAATTCTTGGCATGAGATACAACAAGAACAAGAAACTTGGGAAAAATGGCAATGACCTATTAGAACCCATCGTTAATGAGAAGCACATAAATATTCTTTTCCTTGGATGTACTCCTCCAAAGATAAGCATACATGGCAGAGGTACCCCTGTTAAAATAGTCAAAGCTCCTCCTTAGTTACCAGTATGCACAAGTCTAACCTTAGAAAACTATACCTTTGATATAACTGATGTATGTGATGAGGATCGCATCACTGAACTACCCATGTTATTTGAGGAATCTTCCCTGTTCATGATTTCCAAAATGTATTTTGATTGAAAACCAAACCAATGAATTAAAGTTGGTTTATCCCCAGCTAATAGACTATGACGAATGAGGACCACCAATTTTAGACACTTTCAAAAATGATGAGGCTCTCTCAGAATTCATGGGACTCAAGGATAATATACCATGTGGATACCATAAAATAGGATTTGACATTGAGCTAGAAACACATGCATACTATGGGGAAACGACTAAATCTCTTAGTCACAAAATAGTAAATCTGAGAGTAATCTCTAGGTCTTTAAGTGAAAACCAAGTTGTGGAACTTTCTGACCTGAAAATAGTAAAAAATGGACATATCTAAGGGTGAAAACCTCTTAGAGGTGCCCAAGGATGAGAGATTCAATTTTCCCCTTAGTTCTATTCATCATGATGAGTCAATTGTGTTATTAGAGAAGTGTAAACTTGTCAACTTGGTGACTGAAGAGACACCACACATCACCTTCTATGCAAAAACACTATTGACAAAAGAACATGAAATACTACCTGCATTTATAACTCAAAGGAAGCTAAATTTTGCATGGACCTATGTCGATATTCCAGGTCTTGATCCATAAGTAGTTCACCATCTAGTAGTATATATAGAGGCAAAACTAGTGAAATTGAAACTAAGAAAGATGCGTCCATAGATCACACTATTAGTCAAAATTGAGTTACAAAAACTCTTGGATGTTTGCTTCATAAGACCCATCGATTATCCTGAATGGGTCTCAAACCTGGTACCAATTACTAAGCCCACTAGGGGCATCCAGATCTACATTGACTTTAGATACCTAAACAAAGCGTTCCCTAAGGATGATTTTACCATTCCTAACATTGACATGATTGTAGATCAAATAGAAGGGCATGAAATGTTGTCACTAATGGATGGATTTTCAAGGTACAACCAGATAATGATAGTGAAAGATGATCAACATAAGAAAACCTTTACTTGTCCATGGGGTACATACAATTGGAACATGATGTCATTTGGGTTGAAGAAATCTAGAGCCAACTATCAAAGGGCCATGACTCATTTTTCACAAAATGATCCATAAATCTATAGAAGACTATGTGGATGACATATTGGCCAAGTCAAGGAAGCGCCAAGATCACATAGCAACACTAAGTTCCATATTTAATAGATTAGAGGAATACAAGGCAATACTTAACCCTAAGAAATGTGTCTTCGGTGTACAATCAAGAAATATTCTTGGGTATATAGTATCGATGAGAGGGATTGAGATAGACATGACCAAAGTCAAAGCAATTCTTGAAATAGAAGCACCATGAACACTGAAGAAGTTAAGGGGCTTGTAGGGAAGAATACTATCCATCCATAGATTCATAGCACAGTTAGCAGACAAGGTTTTCCCCTATTCTCATCTACTCCACAAGGGGATAGCACACAAGTGGGATGAGAGGTGCAATCAAGCATTAAAAAAAAACAAAGAATGCATGCTAACACCACCAGTACTCATGCAACCGATCTAGAATAAGCCATCATTCTTGTACATCGCCAACAATAGAAACACTTTGGGCTCTATTAGCACAACATGATGAGATGGGGAAGGAAATATCCATATACTATATCAATTGAACCATGGTAGGATATGAGTTAAACTATACATTCATTGAAAAGGCTTGCCTAGCTATAGTGTTTGCCTCACAGAAATGTAGGAACTACATATTAGCTCATCAAATAAAAATCATTGCCAAAATAGACCCCCTCAAGTATCTACTCTCCAAGGAAACACTTATAGGGTGGATGGCTAAGTGGGTCATGATCCTCTCAGAATATTACATTGAATATGTGGAAAGAAAAGCTATCAAGGGACAAGTGATTGCAGATCAACTAGCAGAAGCACCCATCTATTTAGAGAACCCATATCAAAATTCCCAAAGGATTTTGTGTTTAATCTCAAGGCCATATATCATTGGAACATTTATTTTGATGGGTCATATACACAACATGGATCAGGAGCAGGTGTTCTCTTCATCACACTGCAAGGGGATTGTATTCCTAAATCCTATAGGTTATCTTTCCCTTGCACTAACAACATTTCCGAATATAAAGCTCTTGTGATTGGACTCAAAATTGTAGTACAATGGAAAATCATGGTACTTAAAGTCTATGGATACTCACAACTAATGATGAACTAAGTGAACAACGAGTACCAAACAAAGGATGACAAACTGAACCCATACAAGAAACTGGTGAAGGACCTTAAGGAATTCTTTATTGACATCACATGTGAGAAAATACCAAGGGAAAACAACAAAGAAATAGATTCCATGGAAATGATTATATCACTATTAGATATCTCACACAATGTACCTAAGCATAAATTCTTGGTAGATCAGCTTCTTGTACTAGCTTTCGAGGTACCATAGTGAATTTGTGTGTGAAATCGTTGGTCCCAGCAACCCATGCTATCATGACATATACACCTACCTAATAATATGAGTCCTCCTTGCTAATATCACTCTGAAACTTAACAAAACCTTTGTCAATAAGTCATCCCTCTTTGTTATCTTAGGTGACACCCTGTACTGCAAGAGTATTGAAGGAACCCTTCTATGATGGATAAATGTTGAGGAAGCTTTGACTAATTTAATTGAGGTAAACAATGGTATTTTTGGTTCACATTTGAGTGGTATGACCTTGGCTAAGAAACTATTAAGAACAGGGTACTATTGGCTAACAATGGAGAAGGAATCTCATGAATATGTTAAGAAGTTCTTGTAATGTCAACAATATAGAGACCTCATCCATGCACCAACTCAAGATCTCCACTTGATTATAACACCTTGGCCCTTCTCGTAGTGGGGGCTTGATCTCATCGGTAAAATATCGCCCACCTTATCTAATGAACACAAGTTCATTATCACTGCTATAGAGTACTTCACAAAGTGGGTAGATGCCATTCCTATGACTTATATCATAGGAAAGCAGATTTCCTAATTCATCCTGAACTACCTTATCTACCGCTACGGTGTCCCACAAGCCATTATCTTAGATAATGGGACACCTTTCAAAAACTAGGATGTTTGAGACCTATGCCTAAATTTCAATATCCAAAATCACTTTTCTACTCCATACTATCCCTAGGTTAACGACCAGGTTGAGGCTTCTAATAAAACCATCCTAAGAATCCTGAAAAAGATAGTCAATGAAGATAGTCATGACTGGAACTTATAGTTGAACCTTGCCCTATGGGCTTACCAAAAAAGCATTTGCACACCAACAAGTGCAACCCTATTCTCTTTAGTTTACATATTAGAAGCCATCCTCCCCATTGAGATTGAGATCCCATTCTTAAGGATATTATTGAAAAACCTCATTATAGATGAAGAATATAGGGTATCTTAGTTGAACAATCTAGAGCTATTGGATGAGTGGCGCATGGATTCTCTGAACCACCTATAAGTCTACCAGAACCGTGTAAAGAGGAGATACAAAAAGAAGATCAAGAGTCATTCCTTTCAAGTGGGACAACTCATGTTGAAAGAAAACCAGAAAAACATACCAAATCTAGATAGCAAGCGAAAGTTTGAACCCAACTATTTGGGACCCTTTGTTCATCACTGCAAGTTATAAATCAAAGGCATATAAACTATCAACACCCGAGGGTGAGCCTCTATAGGAGCCTATCCAAAGCTCCCATCTCAAAAAAAATTATGCCTAAGTTTCAAGGTATAGATCCAAAAAATAAAAATAAAAATAAAAAATAAAAAAAAGGATTGAAAACAACAAAGAAAAAAATCATCCTCTAGTGGAAACCACTTCGGTGGCACTTTGGGAAAGTACCTTGGTGAAAACCTGGAAAATAGGCGCCTTGTGTAAATAAAGAACTTTCCATCCACCATGGATTGTTTGACTGGTATCACATCACCTTTCTATTCCATTGATCCTTCCATCACCCATCCACGTCTACATCATGGCTTGATCATGTGTTTGTATCATGTTCCACCCTAGAACTACTTGGCACATTCCTAAGGTCAGTTTGTCCTACCTATATCGGATTAGTCTATCACATCACACTAGGGGAATTTTCTCATACATCAGATCAGATTCGTGTATAGTCTTGAAATATTTCTTAAAATCAAAAGAATCGAAAAACATCCTTAAAATAAAAAAATTAAAACATTCATAAAATATTGAAAAACCAAAAAACAAGTCCAAAATCGAAAAATTCAAAACTAGAGTCGTCATGTCAAACTACGAGTCTTTGACCTTGAACTTAGGAAAGGAAATCATCGATGTTCCCTCGAGACACATTATGTAAGTCCTTTAGGAGTCTATCACAATAAATTGGCAATCCATTGTTCATTTCTCATCAATAAATGAGTCTGGGTCAGTCGAACTACATGGTCTCTATGTGTATAATGTAGGAAAGGCTAATCTTTGATTAGCCCATGAGGCCCCTAGGATAGGTCTTTAGGTTACGTTCTTGGTCAAAATCTTGGAAAACACAAAAACATTAGAAAATTTGGAAATCAAGACATTTGTAAAACATCTTGAAGATACCAAAAAAAATAGCCTCATAACATTTCAAAATACCGTAAACAATAAAAAACCCTAAAATAATCCATCTTGTTTCACATTCACCCATAATAAACACACTCATTATAAATCAATCGTCACCTTCAACCTTTGGAAAAACAATCAGAAAAAAGTCTAGCAGGTCTAAAGTGAAAACTCAAATGTTAGGGTCTTAAGTCTAGGTTAGTAGGAAAAAAAGTTGGTCAACTCTTTGCATTAATAGTCTATCATCCAGTTAATTCCAAAATCATCTGATAACATCATGTCCTAGGATGCATCCTTCCTACAATGGACATCAACATCAAGCATCACCATAGTTTAGTCTTGGCTAGGGGTATGACGAACATTAGCTTGTTTGTTTACTTGATCTTTGTCTTGTTCATTTATCTCATTGCACTCATTCCAATGACCTCTCAAGGATGTCTACTAAAAATTATTTAGAGAGAAAGGAACGAGGCATTGGTCATTATATTTTATCTATTGTGCTTGTTGGATACTCTTATAATATAACTTTGGTCATGCTTACCTTGTTTGGTCTGTAGGGAGGGTGTTTTCGATGTCTTCTTGACCATATGGGAAGGTTTTCCTTTCTATGTTTTGGTCCAAGATGTTTTAAATATCTGAACTGAATCCTAAATATGGTTTTGTATGTTAGGTGTGAGCAAGGATACTCCTATCTGATTGTTAATTCAAATTCCATCACACTAGGTATACCATCATCCTGGTTCTTTATACCTTGATGTATTGTATCTATGTGTGTTATCAAAAAGAATGAAATTAAGCTCTTTATGTCCCCAAGATAAGTAATCATCATCATTATCATCATGTTTTTGCATCATATTTTGAATTCAAGGGTTTATTTCTCTTTCTTCTATATTTTCCATATACTAATACTAACATGGTATTATGACATTTAGAAATAAAAACATATATATATGCATCCATCCTGCATCCACAAACCATCAACATATTACATATATCATCATAATAGGAAAAATAATTCATTATCATTCATTATCCATCATAAGTATAGATTTTTTATTCTAAGCATCTCATAAACCATGTATTTGCATTGCATGATCAAATTTGCATATCAAAAATCTTTACATACATCATCCATACATTGCACATAGAAAATATATTGAAAAAGATAGGCATATCATCGCATTGCATCCATCATACACTAGAACATAATATAAATGCATACATGTAGATCCATAGACATTCACATCATACATCATAAATCATAGCATAACATGAAACATAAATCATCATAGTATAAGCATTATAAACATCCATCCATATCAAATGCATCCATAACATATCACGTAAAAAAAAGGGTAAGCATCACATAATTGCATCAATGTCATCTCATATATATATTGAAAAAGATGAGTGTCATGATACATTGGAAACATATATACAATATCATCATCAAATATATAGTAGGCTAGTCCTAAAAAATTAGCCAATGAATGTATGCACATCATAAATCAGGCTATACAAAAAGTGTGTCCAAGTGTACTATCAGTATCTTGAGCTACGCTCGCTTGTCTATCTATGTGATGGTTTCCTTGGATCTGAAGGTGAGATCCTAATGGTCTCCTTGATGTGCGTACATGAGGGGTCTTGGTAGGAGAAATCTAGCTCCCACCACTCCTGGTAGAAGGATGCCTCTTGTATCGCTCAACCATACATCTTAGCTAGGACCGTGGCCTGTCCCTATACCTATTGTGTTGCAACCTCTAACTACTACATCTATCTTGTCTCCAATGCTAGGACCATTTCTGAATCTTGCCTCATTTTGCGCTTTTGTGCTACCTCCTATCGAGCTTGGTCCCTCTCATATACCAATGTCTAAATCTACACTTGGGCCTACTAAAGCTACCCTGCTAAAACTTGTACCTATGCCTGTATTGCTACTATCTTTCTTCCCCTAGGATTGGGACCCAGTGGTGGTGGTGGGGATGGCATATGCTGATGTGGCTACTGATGGGGCTAGACTAGTGGCCTTTTTCCAATAGGTGGCACTAATGGTGGGATGCATCCATCATGATCTTCACCCTCATCCTGTCCATCTTGCAACTAATCTCATGGTTGTTGTGGAACATGTCCAATACTAGGTCCTCTAACCCATCCTCTATCCATAGTTGGAAAAAATTTAAAATTCAATCGAATATGGGCATGATCCTACTAATATGCATCATAAGCCTGGGTGGTCCCCACATCCGCGGGACCATTGAAATATACCCACAACACCATGACTAGCTGTCTAAAGTCATCGATAGCCTGCTGAGGTGGGATCCTCTATCCCTAGGCTATCTCCTTGGATCTCCAAGAAAATATGGCTCTCTGTGTGTCATTAGGTGCATCTTGCACCTCCCCAAACTAGTGAGCAACCCTATCTAGGAGGTACTACTTGACCATATAGTGCTCTATCCCTTGCATATACCAGGATTGTTGACAGTAAAAGAGATCATCATCATCATGCCACCTAGGAAAATGGAGCCAAGGCCTCCACTGAAATATTGTCATCTCATCGAGAACCCACCTCCAGTGCAAGATTCCTATAATTCTTGTATAATGGAGGGTGGTCATCCCTCACATCTATATACAATAGGATAATCATGGTTATTCTAGACATCTGCTATCTTTGGCCTCAAAATAACAATGTGCTCATAGGCCCACACATGAAGAGGTGTAACTTCGACCCCAATGTTGTGAGCCTCTCTATATACAACTTGGTTTGTATCATGGTACGAAGATGCCAGGATGACTGACCCCTAGACATAGATGGTCATCTCCATCATCTAGGACCAAATGATTCCCCATCCAACGCTGCATCCTTTGGCTCACCGATCAAGAACAAGGACTCCCAAGATCAATGTGCCAACAAACAAAGTCAAATTAGGGTCAATCCCCTCATATTGGCAAAGGTCTATTTGGCCACTATCCACCTCGTATGAATCGATGTCGAATAAATGGAAAATGGCATCACTGTCAGCCTCAACATCATAAATAATGTGCTCACCATGAATAAGGATCCTCTAGATCCACCATACATCCTCCAAGGTGACTGTGGCCTTGTTGGTCGGTAAATGGAATGAATAGGTCTCACTCTACCATCTCTCAACTAATGTTGTCATCATCATGAGATGCGTCCTCAACTTAGGCATCTGGGAAATATGGCTAAATCTGATTGCACCAATGAAAAATTGGACCTAATCCGATAAATTCCTCATTCAACACAAAATCTAATTCTTATGCTCCTTCGAATGAAGCACTAATAGGACCTCCTACAATCAAAACACGTGCAATGTCAAAAAAATTCCGATCAAACGTATTTTCAAAAATTAAAAATTCCTTCAAAAGGAAAAAGAGATTTGGCATGGAAAAGGTGATGCGACATTTATAAAAGCAATTCTCTGCATCTTGAAAATGTGACGCTAAAATCAAAATTGACACTTTCCTTCAGACATGAGTCAACATTTTTGAGAAATGCTAGACTCCACTAGGGCTGCACGACTCAAGATTGCAAAGGTGAGTTGACATTTTTTATGTGACTCTGGAACCTTGTAGAAATGTGTGATGCTCCAGTGCAAATGCAGGCCAAAATTTGCAAATGCCACACTGCCTGTAAAAAAAGAAATGCCCTAGAGGACCACTTTTGGTCAACCTAAAAGGACCCTAATAAATGCACCAAAAACACGTAAAATGAGAATTTTTTTGAAAGGCGTACCAGGGGTCCTATGTCTTGAGACTATTGGAACTCGTGAACCTAATCCATCTAATGTCTAGGAAGCACACGAGAAACCATTTTGTGAGTACCTCAAAGCAAAATCACCAGAATCTCTAAAGGTCAAGTGTGCAAATGATTTTGAAAATGACCCTCTTAACCCTTTTTATGCATTTTTTAGGGTTTTTCAACCCATTTAATCCATTTTTTCTTGAATGAAGCCTGTTTTGATCTAGTTTCATCACCATAAGCCTAAATTTACATCTTGTGGGCTATTTTCCACTCCTAAATTGTTGTTGAATCTTTTTTGTGAGCTCGACCAAATTTTGCAATTTTCATCTGATCTCTCAAGGGGGCAGTGTAGTAGCATAATTCCATCTACTGGGGAAGCAGTGAGCCATCCAAAAAAAAAATATTTTTTTTGAATTTTTGATCTCGACAGTGTTATTCTTTGAATTGAGGAACCTCGTACTTTCCTTCAAATAGGGTAAAAATGTAGACACCGAAAATATCCTAATTGATACTGGATATCTGATTCTAACCAACTAACATCATTTCTTTTGAAATCATTTCAAAATGATCAATCAATTGAATAATTAACATTATTTAATTAAAATTAGCAAATTTAGTTGTTAGTCAAATAATTAAATTAATTGATTAATTTACCTTTCTTCTAACTAATTTTATCATATTTAATTAAATCAAATCATTTAATTAAATCCCCCTAAGTCTTCTTTTTTGATTAAAATTGATTAAATCAAATACTCCAAATCCCCTAACATCTTCCAATTAATTAATTCTAAATTAATTGATCCTAAATCACCTTCTAATCATCATTAATAAAATCCTCCAATTTTTAACTCCTCAAGAGTAAAATCAAGCATGGTCAACTAACCAGGTTGCACATAAAATCAATTTCTTCTAATTATCTAATTCCTCAATTATCCTCACAAATTCATATTCTGAGGAATATTCCTCTCAACCACCTCACTCAATTTCCCTCCAAAGATTTTCAAAAATCTATCACATCCTCTTACATTTGCAATAAATTCTCTTACATCCTCTCAAATATCATTCAATTCCTCTTACACCATTTTAAAATTCTCAAACATCAACATTTACTTCTCTTCCATCCTCCTCCATTCACACATATCCCAAACTATGCTCCACCCTCATCCAATGGAATGTTGACAAGTGTCACATTCTCATTGGCTCTCAATTTATCCCAGATTCACCAAATCCTCACATTCTTCAACCCTTGAATTCTATAAATAGAGACATCCTTTTCATAATATGGATCCACAACCTAGAGCATCATCATTATAGGCATTTCACTCCATAGCTTTTCATCATTTTCAAGAAATTTAGCTATAGGAAATTTAACACTTGGATCATCTACACATGATCAAGCTTATCAAAGGGATTCTTTCCACATCAAAGGAGCACCACTCCCCCTATGAGATGGAGGTTTAGCTGAATTTACTTAGATTACATGCTTTTTTTTGTTCAAATTCTTGTTATTTCATATTTTATAGTGATTTTGTTTACAAAAATTCATAGGGAACATTGGATTTTCTTTCTAACATGTTTAACAATGTTTTGTTGATCTCGAATTATCTTGTGTAGGTTTGGTGTTCACAACAAAATAATCATTTAGGATAGGCTTTAGGTAATAAGAAAATCACAAATACAAACTACACCGTGATTGTTGTGGTGCGACCCAACTAAAGGACAAAATGACACAACTACAATTATGTGACACATTTACTTGACAAAACGATACAAGTGTGAAGTGGCAATGCAATTGAAAGTGAAACACATATGAAGGACATAACGATGCATTTGACTAGAAAATTGATTTATAAAAAAAATTAGATATGTAGTAGATCATGTAGGCTAATTTAGATACTGCGATTGACATGACACACTTTTTGATGGATGCAGGTGACACTAGACCCTATATAAATGTGTGAGAGACAACCAAACTATTTCAATTCAAGAGATCATCTGGTTGTGGAGGAGCGAGATGCACTAACAATTCTAGGAATTTACATGTGACATTTATGCCTATGGTGTGGGCTACCAAGGGTCTTCTAACAACACTTGTAGAGAGATGCAATTTTGAGAGTAGCTCCTTTCATTTACAAATTGGAGAGGCTACTATGACCTTAGAGGATGTATGGAGGATCCTACAACTTCCCATTCATGGAGAGAGGGTAGTCTATGACACTAGGTGGGGATTGGTGGTGATCTGATAGGTGTTTGACATTGAATCCTTGGTAGAGCTTGGAGTGGAGGATTATGAGATCTGATCAAATACTTTTTCTGATAGGCACCATAGACTTGTGGTGGTATTGTGCATAGTGATTTGTGGAGTGGTTTTTCAAGATAGACATGGACATGGCTTTCTAGTGGGGTGGGAGAGATGCTGGAGGGTATGATGAAGGAATCAAGAATATATGCTTGGGGACCCTTTCTATTAGATATGCTATACTTCTAGCTATATGATGTAGTGTATGAATATATTTAGAGCATTAGTTGTGGAATGAAATTACTAATGGTATGGGATTGGGAGCACATAGCACTATTTTGACCTCTAATGGATAGATACATGGGTCTAGGACTCCCATAAGTTTATATCTATGGAGAAGAAATGACAGAAATTAGGGTGGGGGGTGTTAGATACCAGAGACATGTCATCAACCTGATGGATGGGTTCACATGGAGAACATACAAAGAAAACCCTAATTGGGATGATGATGTTGAGCACCTACCCTATTGTAGGCATACTAGGTACTTGATTAGATGAATAGTTCAGACTCAACACATCATTGAGAGACATATACCAAAGAGGGTATTGAGACAGTTTAGCGAGCAATAGGGGTGCCAAAAGAAGTTGCAGAGTTTTCTAGTTTGGATAGAGAGGTCACACAATGGGGGTTAATGATCAGTGTACAAGTGGCACAATAGGAGATTGTGGGTTGTATCTGATTAAGTGGGGAGCAATGGCCAATGTGGTCGATGCTAGCACTACTTAGGAGTACAATTATTAGTGGGTGACACAAAGATCCACACCATTCAGTAGTCTAGAATAGTTAGTGCATATAGAGGGGAGGGGTAGGGAATGAAGAGGTAGGTTGCAAGGTAGAGGTCAAAGGAGAAGAGATGATAGAGACAAAGATGATGGTGATGGAAAAAAAGGTAGAGGTGATAGAGGTTGAGTTATATATGGTAGAGGTTAGTGGGGGAGATAAGGATTACCTCCGAGAGTAGCACAAAGGGTTACCTAGTGGATGCCACCCATCCAAGAAGAGGGAGAGCATATTGAGGTGGAGATGGAGGAGGTTAGATTGGAGGAGATAGTAGGATATGTGGGCAAGAAGGTAGGGGTCAAAGAGTTTATTGTAGAGGAGGCTAAGGAGGAGGATATTGTTGGATAGAATGAGGGTGCTATAGATGTGGTGATTATGGGAGAGTGCATGCATGAGATCCCGATTAGGGAGTTTATTATGGATGTTTTGGAGGAGTAGGTTGAGGATGTATGATAGGGATCTTAGGTGTAGATACAAGATCTGTAGGCATAGTTTCAGGCATTATAGGTGTAGGTAGCTCAAATATTATCCCTTCAGGGACAATTGTAGACCTTGACAGGTGAGAGAGACCAGACAAACATACAAGAATAGAGGTTGGACTAGAGATGTATTGATTTCATTACTACTATTAGTCGACCCATAATAGATCTAGCCAAAGAGATATATTAGGAAGGGAGGGCTATATAGTACTATCAAGGACACTATGAGGATGCAATGCTTTCCCTAGTGAGGGTTCCTTGCTACACAAATGGTCGAGATTAGAGAAGATCTCATTCTAGGATGGCCAAGAGTAGTGGTGGTGTCTCACATCAACCAAGGTCAGGACTTATGATAGGCCTTCAGGATCCCAACAAGATGAGAGGTAGCCACAATGAGGACCACAGGATGAGGGGAACATAGGCAAGACATATTTTAGATTTTTTCTTTTTTTATATGCATTCAAAAACTTACATTTTTTATCAAGCTTGTTGTTGATGGATGTTTCTAGCACTACAACATGAACAAAGTACAAGTACTCTATCTCTCTTGAAAGGTAGCTTTCTATATATATTTTTTTTTTACAACCCCAAGGTCTCTACATCAGGTATTGAAAATACACAAATAACTCAGTGATTATGTATAATGTTGGTAATCACAAGGGGTCTTACAACTCAACAATGCTAGAAGTGTCAAGCATGAATAGGGTTTTATGAAATATAAAAATATTTGCAAACCTTGATTGTACTTCCATATTTGAATCCTAAAAAATGACTTATATCATCAATTATGGAAATATGGTGGTCTTGGTTCGACTCTAAAACTAATTAAAAATATATATGAAAACATACAGTGTTGAGAGAAAGTTCCTAAGCTAACACCTAAGATCAATCATAATAATGGATGATGTTGTAGATGGACAAATCCCCATGAAACCAATCTATGCTTTATCAAGGAGAAGCATACAACTACACAAAAATGAAGCAATCTTCTAAGGTAACTAAAATATTTTTAGACCATGAACATTCATACATATACCCAATTACTAGCACAATATGGACAAGAATTTATAGTTGAATTAAGTGCAATATTTGGCTTAGAATAACTTTACACAACTTACAATCAACAAATTGGCAAAAGTATGAGTAGTAGATTCATCAAACATCGTTAACATTCCACCATTATCATGAAATAACTGAACTAACATTGAGAATAAAGAACAAGAAACCATAAAATTTCAAAGCCCAACACAAAAGTTCACCAAATTAATGACCCAATTGTATTAACTTCTCCAATAGTTTCATAACAATCTTTAGTTCTGTCCTCTCCTACAGCCTAATCTAGAACTAACTTGCCAATTCTAACTTTTTAACCCCTTACAAATGAGAAGCAAAAACCTTTTATATATATTACATTTTAGAATCAATGGCTAGTATTTAATCCATTCAATGGCTCAAATCATTCTTCTAGAAACCCTAAGGAGGTTACATTAAATCTGGGCATACATGTTACATTATCAACCAATCGGATAAATTTGGTTACATCTTGGAGAAATCAGAAAGAAATATTACTCCACCTTGGAATTGATAAAAATCGTTATTGGAGAAATAAAACAGCTTCACATGGTGCCTCTTTGAAACATCTTCTAGCTAGCAGGACACGAATTCATATGTAGATCAACATTAAATCATGAGGTTACACTTAATATTTAGTTACAATATTTTTTAGATTTCCCTCCTAGCAACTTGGGATATACAAAACCTATTGGTCTATTAATCATTGGAAAAAATCCATATGCAAGTCCCCTTTTGATTTATTTAATCCTAAAAAAATTATCATCATTAGTAGCTCACATGTGAAAAATCCAATCCATAAACATCAAAATTAAGCTCAAATAAAGCTATGGGAAATTTAACTCTATCATAAAATTTAAGAATTTTAACACTGTTAAGAAAATTGTGACAGGAAGTTTAGGGAATCCATGATAGGAAGGATTCTATGATATGAAGTTCGAGAAATCAGTGACAAGAAGGAATCTGTGATAGGAAGTTTTCTGAAATCTATGACAGGAAGGAACTCGTGACATAAAGTTCGAGAAATCTATGATAGGAAGGAATTTGTGACAAGAAGTTTGGAGAATACACGATAGGAAGGAATCTGTGATAGGAATTTTAGGCAATCTACGATAGGAAGGAATCCATGACAAGAAGTTTTGGGAAATCTATGACAGAAAGTTTTAGAAATATGTGATAGGAAGGAATTTGTAATAGGAATTTTTAGGAAATCCATGATAGGAAGTTTTGGGAAATCCATATTAGGAAGAAATCCATGACATGAAGTTTTAGGGAATCCACAGGAACATGGATTTTTCAGATTTTTGAATTCTAGGGATTCTAGGAGGTCATGGATTTTCCAAATTCCTTACCTGATCAAAATCTCTAAAGCTCCATAATTTTTTATAAAGAAGGCATTTTCAAAAAATTAAAAATGCAACCTAGCCTAATTTTCATTCTCCATCCATAGGTACAAGAATAATTTACATATAACATCCTAAAATTTCTTCAAGGTCTCCAAGATGCTTTAAAACATTTCCTTAATCAGATTAAATATGGACTTATTCCCAAAATAACATCCCAAGAAGAGAAAAACTAAAAATCAAAAAATCAAAAAAATGTAGACACAAAAAAAGGGGGGTCCCTGCATTAAGTGGGGAATGTGTACAAAAAATGCACAATTGCAAGCTCCATTTTTGAGATACATCATGATATTGTAGTGTGACACCATTTTTGATATATATGTAAGATACATGATTTTTTGTGGAGACTATATGATGTTTATATGATTCTATGTGCATGCTTCTATGTTATGAATTTATGATGTGATGCTATACTTATGCATTTTATGTTTATGTGATGTTCCTATATGATGTGGATTATGGATTATGATATGATGTTATGGACGTGCAATGTATGGTATATGATTATACATGTTTATGTTATATGGATGGATGCACATGATTACCTCCTATGCTTATGCATGTTATGATATATCGATGGATATCTATATGCTTATGCCATACTTCTAACGATTCTTATATGGATGGTGGTTTTATGTCATGCAATGGTATGTATATTTTTATATTTTCTAATGTAATATGGATGATTTAACATTAATATGATAGTGAAACTTATGTTGTCCTAACATGATTGTGGATGCGGGATGGTACTACTAATGCACTTTATTTTTCTATGTGATAGTATACCATCAGGGTGATTAAAGAGAGATGGATAGAATGAATGTTAGAATGGAAAAGAAAGAGGGAGAAAAAGATGGAATGGGAGAATGAATCAGATGAATTAGGACTTTCCATCAAGATATCTTACTAATAATAAATGATCAATCTCTTATTTGATTTCATAATTATAGTCACGGAACTTATTATGGAAATGGATGACAAACACCAAGGTATGACATAGACCAAGGTGTGAAATGTTATCCCTTGCAAAAAAATACACGTGATAAAAAAGGAATGCCATGATGCAAAGTGGGAATGAAAAAATCTTGTTCGAACATGTGAGGAAATAACCACAAAGCATGCTAATCCTGACACAAGAAAGCATTAATTTTAGCTTTAGCTTGTATAGGATGTTTTGATTATGCTAAATGGAAAATTCAACCACATACAAGGAACCAATTTTCCCCAATCATATTCCAAGATAAACCACAAACAAAAATCAAAGTGAGAATAGGTCATGATCCATCATCACTCATCTAAATCCCTCATGGGAAATCCTTGAGGGTCATACTAACATGGCCAAAGATGAAAGGATAAAACAAACTAGATCAATAGAGTCAACAACCATTTAGATCATTTGTCAATGATTATTTATATGATTTTTTTTTAATAGCATGATAGTGTCTAGTTTCAAGAATGGTACACCTCATATAAGACCAATGACGGATTGGATCTGGTTTCAAGGATACAACAACCTATATAAGGTAGTTTGATAGGATTGGTTGACAAAGTCTGATTTCAAGGATGAAGAATGCCATATAAGACCAATGACAAATTTGATTTGATTTCGACAATGTGACATCCTGTATAAGACTATTTGATTGTTTGATAGTTTGATTGTTTTTATTGTTTGAATAATTGATTTATGATAGTTGAAGGCTTGTTGGAAAAATTATTTATCATTTCAATATTTTGATAGGCTTAGTTCTCTTGTTTGACTATTGTTTGTGTTTTCTCAAAATGTTAGCATTTTCAAGGGACTATTTTATTATGAGACATGGGCAATGATGGGTGAATACTATGAACATTTATTCATAAACCACTATGCCTTCACACTTTTCTTTTCTTTTTGTGGCTTCACCTTGTTCATTATCGCTAGTATGGCATCTTCCAAGTGGCCTCCTATCGGAGCTTCCTGCTGAGCTGTATCACTTTTCCTTTGCCAAATTCTATGAGTTCAATGTGTGGCCTTCTCTCATTCCTTTCCGAGTCAAGCCCACTCTTTGGTTGCTTTTTCTCGGCATCTTCCATGTGGCTTCCCTTCAGAGCTTTTTGTTGGGATATCCCTCTTTCATTCTTTTCGGGCTCCATGTGTTCGATGCGTGGCACTTTTCTATGTGCCCGTTATCTGGGATTTTCTGCCTATGCGTTGGTTCTTCTTTACTATCGCATGTTCTTCTCTACTGCCACATGTTTTATGATTTTTCTACGTGGCCCTATTTTCTCAAACTAAGTACTCGTTGGCACACTAAGGAACGATCTTTCTGTTCAGTGTTGGCTCAAGGGAATCTGGAACATTGATGTTTTGTGGAAGCATCTTTCTCGTGGGGGCTTTCAGGCGGTGGGATGGCTTATTTAAGGAGCCTCTCTCTCTTTGTAATGGTTGTTGTTAGATAGATTAAAATTTCCCGACCACTGGGAATTAGCCTCTTGTAATATTTTCTATTAAACTTGAGTTTGCAGACTATGCCAATGAATTTGGCCTCTTCATTTTTCATGCATTTGATAGGATATTAAGATTGTGCTTTCATTTACTAAAGTATATGAATGTCTATTTTCAACTTTTGTAATCTCATACAGCTTAATAAAATGCAGATCATGTTTTTACTCTTCTGCGTTGACCTATGTTGTATTGGTTATGTTATGCAATGAATTGATGTTCTTATGTTTGAAGTGTTTATGAAGTATCTATTTGATAAACAATAGTTACCAGTTGAGCCTTTGCTTTAGCACTATGGTCAGTTATCTCTCTTATAATTTGGTGCATTTCCTTAGTTTAGGTTTGATTATTACATGTTATCTTCCTAACCTTTTACCTCTCCCATAAAAATGAAGAGTCAACTTTGATAAAATTCGGAGGTCACTTACCTAAGTGCACAAGTCCCTGAGTAGCTAAGTTTCCCATAAGACTGATGCCCCAACAAAATTTTGTGTCAATAGCTCTTTTTCTGGCATGCCAGATGGGACACGAACTAGCACGTTCGCTTGATAAATAAGAGTTTATGAGTCATAGGCCTATCACTAGGTCTCAAACTGCAAGATTCCCTGGCCTGCTTGTAACACCATTAGTTTCAATCTAGGCAAGAGGTCAGAAAGTTAACACTTCACATCCCTCTTATCCTCTATCTCCTACGCCAATGGCTACTAGAAATTATGTTGCATGGGATACTGGTAGTCCATTGGTAGTGCTTGTGCCTCCTACAGTATGGGCTCCAATCCTGACATCTGCTTTAAAGGCTATCCCTAAGTTCTCCGGGGATGATTCCAAGACTCTGACGGAGCATTTGCAGGATGTAGCAAATGCATGTCTAGTGCATGGTGTTACTAATGAGAACATGGCTCTAAGATTGCTCGTCACCTCTTTCTGAGGCAAGGCATTAAACTGGTATCATAATCCTCCAACAAATACAGTTGCCACTTGGGATGATCTCGAAGATCCTTTTTACAAATGCTTCTCAAATGTTGGTGACAAGTCCTCATTGTATCACTAGCTAGCTCATATAAAGCGAGCTCCTCACAAAGCTCTGGCCGATTTTAATGCTTGTTTTCATTCTACTTGGTAGGGAGTTCCTGTTGGTAGTTGGCCACCTCTAGATTTTGCATTCATGTTCTATTTGAAGTCCATCAATTTTTATATTTCCATGATGCTATAGGCTCTCGGCAGAAATACTCTACTAAATTCCTACAACCTTTCCATCACTATGGAGAATAACCTTATTGTGGTCAAAAAGCTGGTGTCAAGACCTATCATGCCAATATTCCTAGAGTTCACCACTATAGAACCAGAGGTAGCTTCAACCAGTGCTCCTGCAACTCCTCCCCAGTCTATGTATGTGTACCTAGGAACAACACCAAGTGTAGCTCCAATGCCTAACCCCCTGATGGCTGAAATGGACGAGATGAGGGATCAGATGCAAACCATGACAAATGAGATAACTAGTATGAAGTAGCAACAATACAACTACCAAAAGCCAAATTACCAAAACTATCAAGGCACAAGGCTCTGTTCCAGTAGAACCAATGGCAGGATAGATCATGCGGTAATACTCAAGCTCAAAAGAACAACCAAGTAGTCCTGATGACTATGCCGGTGTAGACTATCCATCCTAGTTCAAGCAAGAAGCTAGTAGTGGGACAAAACAATCTTGCTGAGGAAACTAATTCATGGTGCTTCCCTTTTAATGATGCACATATGCCCCAAAATTGTCCAAGAGGAAATTTGCAACAAAAGATATCGGAGCAACGTAGCCAAGGTAGCATGCTTGATTCCGAAGGGCATACACATGGCTCGCAACAAATGGATAATGTAGTTATCACTGCTCAAATGCAAGGAATGTCTATAAAGAAGGAGTTAGAAATAGCTCGAGACCAGGCACTCTTTTCTTGGTCAGAAGGAGAGGAGTCTACATTCCCTAATGACATTCCAATAGCCTAAGTGCCCCAAGTGCAATTAGATTATAATATGCATTCAAAGCAGAGACTCACTAGAGAATTCACATCTTCGCCAACTGAGGGTTCATCTAATTCAATGCCCAGTCCATTGACAAATATCTCATCAGTTCCACTGCAGTCCAAGGAAACTACTCCCAGTTCCCCAAATCCGCCTACTCCAAAAGCAAAGACCCCCATGATCACCCCAGTTATTTCCAAATAGTCGGATGCACTAGCTACAAAGTAGAAGGAACAAGCTATCATGACTCATTAGTCACAAATTCCTTTCAATGTGGTGGACCAGCTAAAGAAATCCTTCACCAATGTTTCCTTGTGGGATAGTCTGGCCATCCCAGAGAAAATTTTTCTATTGTAGAAGGATTTATCGGGAGAAGAAGACATGAAGATGTTGGAGCAGCCCTTGGAGAACAAGACATCCGAGTTGGACTTGGATAGAGTTTTAGCCAATCAACAAGAAGAGAAGAAAGCTGAAAAAGAGAGTAAGACTAAACCCAAGCCTTTCTTTCTAGCACTCATAATTGGTGATAAATTGTTGTATAATATTATGATCGACTCTGGTGCTAGCACCACTGTCGTACCAAAGCAAGTAGCTAATGCAGCTCGACAAGAACAATGTTGAAATCATCAAAGTAATTAAAGGATTTCCCATGACATTGTTTGCCTGTCTGAGAATTATTGTAAATTAGGATACTGTGCTCATCAATGTCCCTCCTCTATTAGGGATATGTTTGTCCTGAGAGTTCATAAAAAATGTTGGAGGCTACATGGAATTGGACTGGTCGCACTTGATTCTTAGAATGAAGTGTGGAGCCAAGATGCCATTATTGTCAGAATCCTTGCATTTTGAACATGTGGCTGATGAAGCCATGCTAAATTTAGAGCCTGCACACACTTCAATCACTTCTGGAGAAAGGATTAATGTCGAATTCCTTGAGGAAGAAGAAGTAAGAAGCTCTCGGACATAGGCAATGGAGGCTCTTTTGAATGAGTTTATTGATACATACTCCTTTGGAAACTATCATGCAACTGGTCTCGAAACATATGTCATACATGAAGAAGACCAGATTATGCCTAGAGTTACTAAAGAGTCTGGAGGTGAGAAATCCTTTAAGTTATGGACCTTGCTTTTTTATGGAGCAAGATGCAAAGTTGGGGCCGGTGCAGGGATATGTTTGGTGTCTCCATCCAAAGATAATATCTTGAGGTTGTACCGCTTCCAGTTTGCATGCACAAATAATGAAGCAGAATATGAAGGCCTCGTCCATGGTTTGAGCTTGGCAGAACAAATGGGTGCAAAGAAAATAAGGTTGTTCAGAGATTCTGAATTGGTTGTGAACCAAATACGAGGGCTCTCTACTACAAAAAATATCTGGATGTGATCATACCGACATAGAGTCTGGGACCTGATTGAAGGTTTTGAGGCATTCAACATCTAGGCTATTCCTAGAGAGAAAACCTCTAAAGCTGAAAGAATGACAACTGCCAGATCTTAGTTTGAACCAACTTCTGAGTTGATTAGCAATAGACACTCAGTTCAAATGATTGTGCATCCTACGGTTTTGAACAATGATCAAGACTGGTAGGTGTTCAATAGTGATGCTCACATTGCATCATTTCTCCAGTTATTTGGAGAATTATTTGACCAATTGCAACTAAAGATCATCGAAGCCTACAAAGATCAAGTAATCCAGCTGAAATCCAATAAGCTCTCTAGGGGCCTAGTTACTATGGAGAGTCCTTTTGATTCTGATAATGCAAGGAAAGATAAAAGGAAGCTTGTAGCTGACAAAGGAGATTATACCGATTTGCGAATCAGAGAAGATAAAAAGATCAAGGTGGGAAAAGGAATCTCTCAGAAGAATAAAGACAAGCTGAAACACTTTTGCGAGGAGTATCCAAGCATGGTAGCCTGGTCATATGATGGTCTTAAGGGATATGATCCTGGGATTATTTAGCACATCATTGAGCTATTGGAAGGAGCAAAGTCAGTTCGTCAGAGGCAGAGGCCAGTAAATATAAAGATTGAGTCACTTATGTCACAAGATTTAAATAAATTGATTGCATCTTGGATAGTGTTCCCAATCAAGCACAACACTTGGGTGTCTAAACTCATGTCGGTCCAAAAGAAGAATAGCAATATACGGCTATGTGTGGACTTCTGAGACTTGAATAGGGCATCCCTAAAGGACTATTACCCCCTGCCTTCCATGGAGGTAATTCTACAATCAATTCTTGGTTCTAAAATGTTTTCAATGTTGGATGGTTTCCTTGGCTACAATCAGATTCGTGTAAAGGAGGAAGACCAGCACAAAAAAGCATTCACTAAAAAGTGGGGAACATATACATATGCTAAAATTCCCTTCAGAATTTCAAATGCTGGAGCCACTTTTCAACGAGCTATGGATATTTCCTTAAAATTTTTAATACATAAGATTATCCTTATCTATCTGGATGACTTGATGGTGTTTCTAAATCTACTAATGATCACTTTGATCATCTTGATCTCATCTTCCAGAAATTCTAGGAGTTCAAGATTTCTCTAAACCTGAAAAAATGTGTGTTTTGGGTTCCTCAAGGGAAGCTATTGGGATATGTTGTTTCAAAAGAAGGTATTTCTATTGATCCAAAATGAGTAAATGTAATCAGGGAGCTCCCTCTACCCGTGAACAAAAAGGGAGTGCATTTTTTTTGGGTAAGGTCAATTTCATCAGTCGATTCATTGCGGACTTTGCAGGGATCATTCGGCCTATTACCCTAATGCTGAAAAAGGATCAGGTTTTCAAGTGGACGATGAAAGCTAGAAAATATTTTGAGCTGATAAAAGAGGTTATCTCTTCCACTCCTATCTTGATTAATGTGGATTTGTCAAAAGATTTTATTATGTGTCTTTGGTGGTGGCAACAATATTGGCACTATGCTAATGCAGAAGGATAATGAAGATAACAAAGAATCACCTATTTCCTTCTATTCGCGTACCCTAAAGAAATATGAGGTGAAATATAATTTTGTAGAGAAGCAAGCTTTTGCTATCGTAAAGGGATTGAAGAAGTTTTGACACCTTATATCATGCAACAAGGTGATTTTTTGTGTGTCACACCCTAGTGTGTGAGAATACATTACAAAAGGAGAAAATACCGAGAAAAGGGTTAACTGGATAACTAAGATCCTGGAGTATGAAATTGAAATCAAGCTAGTTAAAATTGTCAAAGCAAAGGGACTGTGCGAGTACTTAGTGGAACACAATGAAATAGTTGTTCAGTTTAAAGTTTCAGAACCTGTGCTACTAAATGAAGAAAGCTCTGAGAGCAATTAGCTAGAAGACATGATAAATTTTATGCAGACCGAAAGGTATCTGACCAATCTCCCTTCGTTTAAGAGACATTATTATCGATTGCAAAATAATGGTTATGTTCTCTTGGAGGGAGTTCTTTTCAAAAGAAATTTCAATGGTGTCCTATAAAGATGTGTAAATGAGGAGCAAGCAAAAAGGACACTGGAATAGTATCGTAGCAGCCCGGTCAGAGGGTATTTTTTAGCAAGAACCACTACAATCAAAATCATATGTGCTGGTTATTTCTGGCCCACATTATTCAATGACTCATTTTCATTGGTAATGTCATGCAGTGAGTGTCAGCTCTTTGTTTGAAAAAGGAAAAATGCTTCTATGCCACTAAAACCCATAGTAGTGGAAGAGCCTTTTACTTAGCGAGGTCTTGACTTCATTGGCATGATTAATCCTTTTCCATTGGCTGGACATAGGTGGATCTTAACACTGACTGACTACTTCACCAAATGGGCAGAGGAGGTACCATTAAAAAATGCAACGAAAGTAGAAATTGTTAACTTCCTGAAAGAACTGGTGGCTAGATTCAGCCTGCCAAAGACGATTATTTCTGACAATGCTAAATCTTTTCTCATCTCTCAAATGAGCCAATTTTCATTGAAATATGGGGTCTTCTTAAAAACCTCTTCCAATTATTACCCATAGGGGAATGGCCTCACTGAATCCATGAAAAAAAACCTCATCAGGTTGATTAAAAGAATAGGCTCAAAACACCAGAGAGAGTGGCATAAAAGCCTCTAAACAACACTATGGGCAGACCATATTACACCCAAGTAGATATTAAATCCATATCCTTACGAGATGGTGTACAAGAAGGAGGTGTTGTTACCCATTTCTATGGAGATCCCTGCTATCCAACTGCTCAAATATCTTGAAATTGAGCAAAATAGAGCTATGGAGGTATAGTTTTCTGAGTTATTGGAGCTTCAAGAGAAAAGAGAGCATGCTCTCAAGGCCAAGAACAACCACCAACAGGTGGTAAAGAGGTGGTTTGATAAAAAGGCATCTGACTAGGGGCTACAATGCAAAGACTTGGTGCTCAAGTTCAACAAGCATGGAGCAAAGCCCGACCAACATGGCAAGTTTGATAGTCTCTGGGAAGGGCCATTCAGGATCATCCAGTGCAAAAAATATAACTCTTTTGGGTTAGAGACCATGGAAGGTGAAGTTATGGGTATTCAAGTTAATGGAATACACCTTCAAAAGTTCAGTTAATTCAACTTATGGTAAAAAAATTGTAAATATGTAAATATTTTTCTTGCTTTATTAGTTTGGGTTTTTCTTACTACTTTTTGAATAACAACCACAGTATTGCAAAAAAATGAATAAAATGAAGAGAGAGACAAAATGTGAAAATTAACATATTATATTACTTTTGGGGCATTTACATTCTATAGAAATATTGTTTAGAGAGGCCCTTGCCCATGTTTCAATATATATGTATCCTCTGATAGTACGACGAAGGTTGGCAAAAACAAAAACAAAATGGAGAAGCATTCTTTTTCAGATTTTCTTCAGGCATTAGAGGTACTAGCAATAGCAGGTGGCATAGGGTAGGGAAACACCATCCTCTCGAAATCCTCATACCATTGTACATTCCAGAAGGGCTCAACATTATGCATTTTCATGAGGAAGTGGCAGCAAGCGTGAGCCTTGTGGTGGTGTTCCTCGTGTGTTTCAAGCTCAAATCCACACAAAAAGGGCCTGGTTGGCATGGTTCCTCCGAAGGCGAGCAACCAACATAGGTTGCGAATGGATGGGATCCGACAATCAAACTCAGCAGCCCACACCACGTTCTCCAATTTCCCAAGGTAATGTTGGGGAAAGACCCGCTTGGTCAACTTCAAAATTTTGCACTTGGAAATGCCAATGTCCAATAGAGAAGTGACAAAGTGAGAACTAATGCTGGTGTTGACTCTATATTAATCCTCAAACTTAATGCAATCCTTGCCTATGACCCATTTGATGGCCTTCACATATAACATGTTTTTCACACCTGTTATGCGCTTTAAGCGCTTGCACCTAACTTTTCCTAAAAAGGCATCCTGAGTCTTTTGAGAGACCAACCTAATTGGCATTTCCATAACCTATTGCTACTCTAGACAAATGATAAATCACTAAGCTATGCTAGGGCCTAATCTCTATGTTGTTGAATTTAATTATGGATTATAAAGGTTGCCAAGGGTCTTATTTATAGAGGGTCAAGGTTCTCCTTAGTGAGGCAAGGTATGATTACATAAGAAGAAAGTGGTGTTGAGGATCCTTGATAATCAGTGTTGCAGCATGCGAAATGATGTAAGTAATCAGGTATAGTTGCAATTTTATCAGTTCAAGAATTTAAAGGAGAGTTTAAGGAAGCCATTTGTCGACACTTAGAATATCTTTCTCCTATTTAAATCAAAGAAAATATTTTACATGAGGTCATTGGTTGATGCACCCAATTATGACCAAGTAATCAGTAAATGCAAAGGCTCGCGAAAGATATGGCAAGACTGATTCGATGCTTTTTCCAAGAAGAATTAAGCACCACCTTATGTGATGTGATGTCTCTTAAATGTGAGGAGTCTTTTGGCAGGTTGGTGACCTCTTCACATGCATGAAAAAGGCTGGTAGTGCATGGAGCAACTAATGTGAAAATTTGGCACGTACACTTGCTAAGCCATTTTTCATGAAAATCAAAAAGCAGGTTGAATGCAAGAAGGAAATTTATTGTATAAAGTCAAAGTATGTAACCATCTAAAGCATTTGCAAAGAAGAGAAGCATTTAAAAAAATTGAATTATAGAGTTTGCGAAGTCTCTCGAAGATACAAGGAGATGGCTGAAATTGTAGAGAGTTCAGCACCAGCCATGAGCACAAAAAGTATTCATGAGCAAAGAATGCTTACACCTTGTGTAGATATATATGCCCACGAGTCCTACGCCACCTCAAGTATTCCAACAAAGCCATCCTGGCCCTTTACCATGCCAGTGGACCAGAAAATAGTGGGCACGATTTCTCCTAGAAAATAGGCCTTGATATTAGAGGATTGGGACAATGTTCAAAATCCTGAGTTGTCTCAGAACCCCAAGAGCCTAAGGGAAGCTACATGTGAAAACATGAAAAAAATTACAGACCCTTTTCACAAAAAATTGTGGAACTGTGGGCTTCCCCAATACATTGTTCCTTTGGTGCATCATTGTCCACAGACTATGGAAGCATGTGCAAGATGTTTCGACCCTCAGGCTAGAATCATAAATGGCCCCAATTTGAGAGTTGTAATTTGCCCCCAGGCACTGCAAGATATGTTATGCATTCCTTATCTCTCTCTTCAGAATGTTGAAAATTTTGATATTGCCAGAATGCAAGGTTACTGGAAAGCACTTTGGATGGCACAACAGTTTTATAGCACTGAGACAGGTCAATCGGCATATGTTTCTACTCCTCCTAGCATCCTAATTGGTCTAGGTGCCTTAAAGTCGGGTTCCTCCTTTGTGTGCTATATGTTGGCGTTGGTATGCAGATTTGATACAGATAAGGAAGTCTTTGACTTCCAAATGAGTCTCACCTTCATGTTGAAGAAGAATGCCACACCTCCATTGAATGACTTTGTGAAGGTCATAATTGATGGGATGAGCCGATAGCTGAGAGATTTTGAGCATGGTTCTAGGTTTAGGTATTCCTCTTTGTTAGTTTACATGATTTTGCACCAAAATCTTGATTATTTTCAGCAATTCATGGCCCTGGCTACATTCGATGAACAAGGTGCGAGAAATCAGGTTTCGACATGGACTCCCATCCTATCGAAAACTTTTTATTATTATGTGTTTTTGGACGCATTCCTAGCTCCAACTTTGTGAGCTTTGGATCACAATGGAGAAAGCATGACTGCTCGCTTATCACAAAGCCAAAAATCATGGATGAGGAGGCTTAAGCCGCCTTGCGATTGGTTCTTTGGGAAGGATTTCATAATGCTTCACATGCAGGGTTTCATCCAGGAGATTTTTTGGCTCCCATATTTTGTTTTTGATAGGGTACTGGCCCTAGAAGTATTCATACAACTCTGTAATACTGAGAATGATTACTGGGGAGGGAAGCATCTGACTTCCTACTTGGCGTTGCCAACCATGTTCGACTTTGTATCATTAGTAAAGAAAAAGAGCTCAAAGGTGAACAACTCAGAGGTTTTATACTCTAAGTTGGGTAATCCTGGGCTGATAGTCTTCTATGAAATGTGGCGATACAATCCTGAGAACAATCTATCGGAGATTGGGATTAAGATTCGTCACTAGCCTCGGCCATTATGGGACCATCGGAGAAATGCAAATGAGGGGAATGTAAGATTATACATCAGCCTGGAGTATATACCTTCTAACTCAGGTTGACTGCTTTGGCTAAAATTTTACCACATTATGGTGAAGCGTAATTCCAATCATAAGATAAATCAATTTTTATGCAGCCAATTGTGCAAGCTCGAATGGAGGCTTGACAAAATTAATGATTTCTGGACATATAGGCAAGCGATAAAAATGACAACTGGAATTTTTTAGGAGGTGGACTTCGATGACACATTTGATGATATTTGGTGTGAAGAGAATCCGGACAATGAGGACTCTCCTATCCCTTCGAATTTTGAGAAATTCTATGAAGTGAAAAGTACAGCTCTAGAGAGTGGAGAAGATGTATCCCAAAGGGCTCCTATAACTAAAAAAGATCTTGCTCATAAAATATTAACGAAGTGAGTGTGTGTGATTCCATCATACTCATAAACGTCTAACGACTAAAAGAAAAGGCAGAAATCAATGGGCACTAGTCACAATAGGAAGACTCTTCAAATACGCAAATGTTAGAGCTTACCAGCTCCTCTAGATCAAGTGCGAAGAGGCCAAGGTCTTCCAGGTGCCTGCCAAAGGTTATTTTGGATCTTGATAGTTCTCTAGAGGAGAAGCGACTATGAATGAGCGAATTCATGGGAGGGAAGGAGTCCTAGTGAGCAAAAGCAATGGTATCAGTTGCAGGTCTTCAAGAATCTCACGTATTTTTTCCTCCTTCTTCCCTCTCTTCTATGTCTTTGGTCTGTTTTGCATCTTCCCCTACTATTTCATTTGCACCAGCTATACCTATCATTGGATACCCAGGGCAGGCTAATATTATTTCTCCTGAGGGTCCCTTTTCATCTCCTATTTTTCCTCTCGCTTTTGAAACATAGATGGTGGCATGCCCTGACCCTTTGAGTTAGTAGTTTACATCCTCGAGACCCAGCATGTCAGTTGGTGCTTCCCCTACTTTTCCTCCTACCATGTTTCCATCATCCCTAGGTGGCCAGTTCATCCCACCTTTCTCCCCAGAAATTATTACCAGGCCTAATAATTCCATCGATACTTTAAGCATGCTATCCTTCCCACTTGCAGTCCCTCGGGAGTTTCCTTTTGCTGGTGGACTGGGCATTTCATCCTAGGAATATTTTTTGTAGGTGGATGCAAATAAAAGTGTCTAAGAAAGCCGAATATAGAAAAGAAGGGAAAAGGATGCGGGCAAGCAAGCAGAACCTCTCTTGGAAACTGTGTTCAAAGAGAGCCAAAATTCATTGATGTTTGCAAAGATCACCCCCAATGTGATCAAGTTGGTCGGAGATATGCTGCCAAGTGACTATTCTATCAATGTCATAGGGCTAGACTTGCAATAGGCTCATTCGCAAGATAAAGTTGAGTTGATGGAAGAGACCTGAAGGGTGGTGACTATTTATTTCCTCAAGCTTAGTCACTAAATGAAGAAAAAGGATGAGAAGATGAAAGAGATGAGGGGTAAGGTAGAAGATATCTAGGAAAATAAGCATAAATCCTAGGAATTTGAAATCAATTGGCTTCAAAATGAAAATAGTTTTGTTGAAAACAAGGTAAATGAGCTTCAGGCTTTGGGTGTAGAGGTTGTTTCGGCCCTATGAAAAGAGATTGAGTAGTGTCGAGTGACTAAAGCGGCCCTTCATGATGAATTGAAACTGTCAAATGATGGCATGAAAAAGCCTCGATAGAGCACTAATGAGGAGGTAAATGAGATGAACACTACTCTAGAGCAGGAGACTGAGAAGCGGAGGCAGGCCGAATTGGCCTTGGGTGAGAAGGAGAAAGAAATTTCTACTCTGAGAAGTCAGTTGTCTGTCCTAGAAGGAAGCAGGGAAGAATTGAAGGTAGAGCTGAATGGAAAAACTGTGGAATTGGATCTTATCAGAGCCCAACCTCTTGCACACCAAATTAGCTCACTAGAGATTTCCAAGGAAGTACATGCATCATACTAGGATAAGGTCAAATTTTTGTGCCTTAGATTATAGCCCACTCCAAATTTTATGGCATAGGCAACTAGTCTATGCGGGGCAGTTACTGAACAATGCAACGAGTGTAGGAGATGACCTCTGCCAATGTTCTAGAGGCTAGGTGATTGTTGGGAAAATTATACATAGTCTCTGATGAAGCACTGAGCAACATAGGGATTGAAGATTGAACATCGATGAATATGGGCATAAATATTCTCATCTCCATGCATGAAGCCATTAAACATGTGGGAGAATGCAAGGCCAAATTGAACCAGATTACCAGTGATAAGCGGGGAAAAAATTCCCACTTAACTTGGTGAGGCCTCCTGTCACCCTTGATTGCTGATCAAACAGTGGCAAGCATCAAACACATAATTGCAAGGATCGAGGAGAAGAAGTAGGATCTTTCTATTTTCTAATCCTTTGATCAGTCTCCAACTACCGAAAATATTGAAGGTATAGTGCATCAGCTGGCGCAACTCTTTTTCCAGCGTGAGTTGCAGGTGAAGGTATCTGGCGGATTGCCTTTTAAGGCAATCATTGATCTTAAGTTGGCCCATGAAAATCTACACGCTCTCTCTACATCATCAAGTGAGGTCTAGACTAGCCTTCAAGCTGCCCTCTCTCAATTGTGAGTGATAATGGTGGTTTTGAACCAAGGTTTTTTGGGTTCTTCATTCCGTGGGAAAAATGTCCCTGCCAGTTGCCAAACTATGAACATTTATTCACAAACCATTGTGCCTTCGTTGTTTTATTTTATTTTTGTGGCTTTTCCTTGTTCATTATCGCTAGCAGCTCTTAGTGTCTTCCATGTTGCCTCTTATCAGAGCTTCCTACTGAGTCGTATCACTTTTCCTTTTTTGGCTTCCGTGCATTCAATGCATGGCCTTCTCTCATTCCTTTCCGAGTCAGGCCCACTCTTCGGTTGCTTTTGCTCTACGTCTTCCATGTGGCTTCCCTTTAGACCCTTTTTTTGGGACATCCCTCTTTCTTTTTGCCAGGCTCTGTGTTTTCGATGCGTGGCACTTTTATGTGTGCCCATTATCTGGGATTTTCCACCTATTCGTTGGTTCTTCTCTATTTTTGTGTGTTCTTCTCTGATGTCGCGTGTTCTCTGATGTTGCTACGTGGCCCTGTTTCATCAAACGACATGCTCGCTGATGCACTAAGGAATGATCTTTTTGTTCAATTTCAACTCGAGGGAATTTGGAACGTCGATTTTTTATGGAAGCATCTTTCTCATGGGGGCTTTCAAGTGGTGGGTTGGCTTATTTAAGCAACCTCTTTCTCTTTGTAATGGTTGTTTTTAGATAAATTAAAATTTCCTGAGCACTGGGAATTAGCCTCTTGTAATATTTGCTATTAAATTTGAGTTTGCAGACTGTGCCAATGAATTTAGCCTCTCCATTTTTCATGCATTTGATAGGATATTAAGACTGTAATTTCATTTCTTGAAGTATATGAATGTCTATTTTCAGCTTTTGTAATCTCATACAACTTAATAAAATGCAGATCATGTTGTTACTCTTCTATGTTGGCCTATGTTGTATTGGTTATACTATGCAATGAATTGATGTTGTTATGTTTGAAGTGTTTTCGAAGTATCTATTTGATAAACAATAGTTACCAGTCGAGCCTTTGCTTTAACATTGTGCTTAGTTATCTCTTTTATAATTCGGCGCATCGCCTTAGTTTAGGTTTGATTATTACATGTTATCTTCCTAATCCTTTACCTCCCCCATAAAAATGAAGAGCCAACTTTGATAAAATCCAGAGGTCACTTAGCTAAGCGCACAAGTCCCCTAGTAGCTATGCTTCCCATAAGACTGATGCCCTTGCAAAATTTTGTGTCAACAAATACCATGTTATGAAAAACCCTAAGGTATCGACCTAGTGCCTCAGGGGCTCATTAATGATGCCCTTGCCTATGTTATACACACAGAGACATCGTAGTTTGACTTTGACTTTAACCATGGATAATTTATTATGACAAGTGGATCATGAATGACATGACTCAACAAACTCTGAAGGATTGACCTAGTGCCTTAGGGTCTCATCGATGATGGCCTTGCTTACATGAAGTCATAGAGTTAATGTAGTTTGACCGCTTAGACTAACAATGACTCTATTTTTGGAGTTTTTCTAACACTATTTTTTTTTTTTGGATTTTTATGTTTTCTATTTTTTTTGGTTTTTTGAAGTTTTGAATGTTGCTACCATGTCTAGGATCCCATATGAAACCCAAGTCTAAGAATTTCCCCTAGTCAAGTATAGGACCAACTTATTATGGGTGAGGGGAGGGATGAAATTGTTATGGATGGATATAAAAGGTGAAGGATGCTAAATGTCAATGGGTCTCAAGACATGAGAAGTATGAGTAAGCTTTATTATGGGTGAAATGATATGCACAAAATATGGGTGAAAGTGGAAAAACTAGATAGAATGATGGTAGATGATAGAGAAAAGACTGACTACACATGACACTTTTTTGTGAGGTTTTCACCATGGTACTTTTCCAAAGCACCACCAAAGTGATTTTCATTATTGGATGGATTATTTCTCTTTACTATTTTTTTTTAAAATTTTTTTCTACTTTCTTTTTGGTGTTACCAAGATGCCTATTTACCAGGTTTTCATCAAGGTGACTATTTTTTTTTTCTGATTTTTTTTTTTTTCTGTGTTTTTGACTTTTGATGGGATTCTTTGAAATCTAGGTATAGTACTAGTGAAGGTGCATACTATTGATAGGGTTTAGTAGTGGTTCACCTTTAGGATTATAAAGTTGATAGGTACCAGATTTGTATGTTGTTATTATGATATAAGGACCCAACCAATTAGACTTGAACTTTCTCAGTTTCTCTCTCTCAATTTGAGTCTTCAAATTTTATTTCAAGACTAGGTCACCAATGTAAAAATTACTAACTCAAAATTTCTTATTGTAGCTATGATGAGGATGGTTTTTATATGCTTGTAAATGGACCAATGCATTATGTCACTTTTCATCTAATAACTCTATCTCATGCAAATGGGATATGTGATATTCTTGGTCATCAATAAACTATTACATAGATACTCTCAAGGAAGGTAACTCAACTTCAATGGAAATAATGGCTTCAGATCTGAAAAATGATGGAATATGGAGTGGCTCTTGTGGGAGTACAAATGCTAATATGATAGGCCCATAGTGCAAGATTAAGTTGGATTTTCCAATCATAGCCAACATCATTGACAATTTTCTTTAAGATTTTTAGGATAGTTTTGCTAAACACCTTACCTTGACCATTACATTGGGGGTAGCATGGAGTTGCAAAATGATGTTGGATATGGAATCTCTCACATAACTCATGGACATCCTAATTTTTGAAGGGACAACCATTATTTGTGATGATGGATTGGGGAACACCATATTGATATATGATGTAATTAAGGATGAACTTGGATATTTGTTTACTAGTGATGTATGTCATTGGAATAGCTTTGATCCACTTAGTAAAGTATTCAGTTTCAACAAGGATAAACTTATGACCATTGGTAGAGGTAGGATGGATATTTCCCATGAGGTCAAGTCCCTATTGAGAGAATGACCAAGGTGATGTAACTAGATGAAGTTTAGATTTAGGGACATCAAATGCAGATATCAAGAGTTGTTCCTCCAAGAACTCATACTGTGACACATTATTATTTATATCTAAAAGAGATCCAATAATTGTCATTGCATATAAACTATTTTTTTATAGATTCTTCAGATCTACTCAAAGGTTATGACATTAAAGTATAGCTTACAACTATCGACCATGCACTTGTAAGGTGTGATCTTTTCATCTTTTGTATAATAGTCACTATTAACCTAATGAATGACCAAAAGGGAGTCACCATTGACTTGGAGATTATTGATTTTCCATTTGATAGCCATTTGTAGTCCTTTGAGCAATGGTTCATACTCAGCCACATTATTTTTGTAAGGAAATGTTATTCTATATGATTTTGGTATCGAACCCCCTTCAGGTGTAACAAAGAGGATACTGGCTCCTATACCATGATTTGTATAGGACCCAACAAAGTATAATTTCAATGTCATAGAAGTCTCTAATATGAATATAGATTCATCAAGAAAATATAACACTAGAGGATGATCCACTATCAATGGTGCATTTAAAATTTGATCATCTATTAATTGTCCTTTCATTGCCTTGCAATCAACATATTCTATGTTTTATTCACTCAAGATCATGACCCATTTTTCTGTTCGACCTGTCAAAGTTGCTCTGCTAAGTAAATATTTCAAAGGATCAATCTTATCTATCAATTTTGTTTGATGGTTCAACATATAATGTCTAATATTTTGGTGGGTGAAGAAAACTAAAAGGTAGGCTCATTCAATAGGACTGTAATTAATCTCATACCCTAAAAGAGTGTGACTAATATAATAGACAACTTATTCCTTGTCATCACTGTCATTTTGTGCTAATAATGCCCCCAATGTTGATGTGGTTGTTGATATATATAATATTAGGTGTCTATCATCAATGTGAGGCATGAGTAATAGAGGATTCAATATATAATATTTAATTTGTTGAAATGCTTCTTGACAACGTTTACTCCATATGAATGGGACTCCTTTACATAGTAGACATTGAAATGGATGACATTTTTCTACTAATTGAGTGATGAATCTTCAAATGGATTGCAATCTTACTTGTAGAGTGTGTAATTGACTTATGCTTATTAGTGGAGGATTTTCCATGATATCTTTCACTTTTGTAGGGTTGACTTCAATACCTCTTCAAGAGAATATATCCTAGGATCTTGCTTGATTGGACCACAAAACTCATTTCTTTGGATTTAACCTAACTTTATATTCTTTCAACCTTTTGAAAATATTTTCCAATATTGCTAGATAACTATATCTTGATAATGATTTTTCTAGTAAGTCACTGATGTAGTCTTCTGTAAATTTATTCATGTAATCATGAAAGATAGTGGTCATAAATCTCTAATATGTTGCTCCAACATTCTTGAGACCAAATTGCATGAAATTCTAACAAAAGATACCCTAGACATAGGTGAAATTTATTTTATGTTGATCCTCAGGGGTAATTCTAATCTAATTGCATCCTGAAAAACCCTCCATAAGCGATAACATCTCATATGGCACTGTGAGGTCTACTATGATATCAATAATAGGCAATAGGAAGTCATCTTTAGGACAAACATTTTTAGATATCTGAAATTTGTATATGCTCGTATTCCACTAGTTGGTTTGGTGATGGGAACAATATTTGATATCCATGTTGCATAATTATGCGATAGATAAAGCCAACATCTGGAAGCTTCTTCAAATTTTATTTGACTAAGAGGCCGATCTGCGGATACATTTTTCTTAATTTTTATTTAACTAGTTTAGCATTTGGAACCAATAGAAAATGATGTAGAATAAATTTGAGACCCAACAAAGGCACATTAGCATATGACCACGTGAAATTGACTTGTCTCATTGAGAAGAAAGTGGTGAACTCTGGTTTTTCTTTGGTGGTCAAAGATGCTACAACATGAATGATTCTATGATTATCTTTTGTACCAAGATTAGATTCTTTAGATTTTCCCACAATAAATGGTGATCTATCTTGATTTATGTGGAGACTATCCAACCCTCCATCCTTAGGTGCCTCAAAGAGGTTTCCACCTTTGAATAAGTCCTTTTTTTACATTTTCTTGGTCTAAAGGTGCCTTTTGATTTTCACATAGAGACCTATTCTTTTTTATTTTTCTCATTTTTGCGACTAGAAGGTGGGACAAACTCTCCAAAATATATTGTGTTATTGATCTCTATAATGAAGCCAAATTTTTCATCCCCACTTTCTATCCCTTCTTGAAGTCCGATGAACTTAGCTATTGCTTCATCATTCTTGAATGTGTCTTCAATTGGTGGTCCTTGATGATCCCAGTCTATTAGTTGTCAGTAGACAAGGGGTAAGCCATTATCGGTATTATTAAGGCTTATTAAATAGGAGGATATGGTAAAGACAAACATATAATTTGGATTCCAAAAAAATTGATCTAGGCACAACCACTTAGAGGTTTAGTTTGGGATGAGGATAGATCAAGTTCAATGAAAATCTTAGCTAGGTCATAGTCACTAGAAGTGTAGGAATCCCACTCCCATTCATTGGAGTCAATTTCGATATGGTATTCCTTAGGTGTCTTGATTACATTTGAAGCATTAACGTTTTCAATAAAGGGAAACTTAGTACTAGGAGGACCCACTTCTGGTGGTACATACCCTAACCCAATGTTTTTTAGTAACTGAGGTGGTGATATTGGTTTTTTAATTCCATGTTTGTTCATGCCAATACTTTTGTGTCCATCGTAACCTTGTTGCTTCATGATTTTGAACCCTTTTAAATATTATTTAGCTAGTAATTGCAAAGGCTTAGTCTCTTCTTCATCTTTGTAAATTAATATAGAAATGTCCTCACCTATAGAATCTTCACTCAACTCACCCCACTTGGTGAATATGGTATGGACATTACAGATTAACGTTTTAGAATTCTTCTTGAGAGGATGAGGTTTTTCATAAGGTTTTGGAGATATGAGAAAATTGCCCACACAAAAAAAAATCTCTCCATGTCGTATTCACCACATCCCCTGTCATGGATCTAGACCTTAGGTTCAAAACTTCTAGTGGATGATCTAATAATTGAAGATCGATCAATGTAATGTGATGAGGAAAATGTTGATGCTTCTCAATTAATAGGCACTTGATGTTCAGTGGTCCCTTGCAAATGACTGCAATATTGGAAGGGGTCGGGATCACTTGGTATAGTGATTTCGATGCCACTATGGGGAAACTTGAGGTATTGATGGTATGTGGAAGTAATGGCTCTCATGGAATGGATCCATAAGCGACCAAGGAGAATATTGTATGGTAAATCTAGATCCAAGACTTGGAATATTGTGTTTTGAATAGCAGGTCCAACTCTCACAGGAAAGGATAAGCCTAGTGCTAAACATCATCATAAGCCTTGATAATTTTTTTCTTAGGTTCATCTATACAAGCTTTAGAGAATCCTAGTTTTGTGACTAATTTTAAAGTACATATGTTAAGACCTATTCCACCGTCTACCAAGACTTGTCTGATTTTTTGTTTATTAATGTATACCTCAAGGTGCAATGGATAATTATGATTTGGTTGTTGAAAGATCTTGCTCATAAAATGTGGCATGATGGGTGGTGGCTAAGTATCCTACCATGTCCTAAAATTGATTGAAATTTAGGTTAGTGGTCACAAATT
>CM021100.1:309522890-309535541 GCA_007115665.2 Sequoiadendron giganteum
GAAGCAAAATTGGAAGCAAACCTAGAAGTAAAACTAGGAGAAAAACTAGAAGCAAACATGGAAGCAAAACTGGAAGCAAAATTAGAAGCAAACCTGGAAGACAAACTAGAAGGAAAACTGACCAAACTAGAAGCAAACCTGGAAGCAAACTTGGAAGCAAACCTGGAAGAAAATTTGGGAACAAAACTAGGAAAAAAATGGGAGCAAACATGGAAGAAAAATTGGAAGCCAAATTGGGTGCTAATTTAGGTGCTATTTTCAACAATATTCTAGGCACTAAAGAGGTGCTATTGCTTGCACTAGTTTTTTGATGCTAAATCATGCACTACAGTCAACGCTAAAGTCAGCACTAAATTCAATGCAAAATTTGGTGCCGAAGTGAACATGCCATTTTGCACCGAGATTTGCACTAACATAAGTGTCCAATTTATAAATGGAAGCAAAACAAGAATCATTTTTAGAAGCAAAATAGGAAGTAACAATGGAAGCCAAACAAGGATCAAACCATAAGCAATCTTAGAAGTAAAATTGGAAGCAAAATATGAAGTAAAACTGGAAGCAAACTTGGAAGAAAAATTGGAAGCAAACCTCAAGCAAATCTAGAAGCAAAAGTAGAATCAAAACTAGAAGCAAAATTGGAAGAAAAACTAGAAGCAAAATTGGAAGCAAAATTGGAAGCAAACCCAGAAGAAAACCTGGTAGAAAACATGGAAGCAAACCTGGAAGCAAAACTAGAAGCAAACTTGGAAGCAAAACTGGAAGCAAAATTTGAAGCAAAACTAGAAATAAACCTAGAAGAAAAACTGGAAGCAAAATTGGAAGAAAAACTGGAAACAAAATTAGAAAAAAAATTGGAAGCAAAATTGGAAACAAAATTAGAAAGAAAATTGGAAGGAAAACTAGAAGCAAACTTGAAAGTAAAACCAAAAGAAAAATTGGAAGCAAACCTAGAAGCAAAACTGGAAGCAAACCTGGAAGTAAAATTGGGAAAAAAACTAGAAGCAAACATAGAAACAAAACTGGAAGCAAAATTGGAAGCAAAATTGGAAGCAAACCTGGAAGAAAAACTGGAAGAAAACTTGGAAGCAAAACTAGAAGAAAATTTGGAAGAAAACCTAGAAGCAAACCTAGAAGAAAACCTAGGAACAAAACTAGGAGCAAAAATGGGAGAAAACATGGAAGAAAATTGGAAGCTAAATTGGGCTCTAATTTAGGTATTATTTTTGATGCTATTCTAGGAACTATAGGAGGTTTTATTTCTTGTGCCACTTTTTTGACACTAAATCACACACTATAGTCGGCACTAAAGTTGGCGCTAAATTCAACCTAAAATTCGGTGCCGAAATGAACATGCCATTTTGCACCGATATTTGCACTGACATAAGTATCCAATTTATAAATGGAAGCAAAACAAGATAAATTTTTAGAAGAAAAAAAGGAAGTAACAATGGAAGCCAAACTAGGAGCAAACATAAATAAATCTTTGAAGTAAATTTTGAAGCAAAATTGGAAGTAAAATTGGAAGCAAACCTGGAAGAAATCTTGGAAGCAAATCTGGAAGCAAACCTAGAAGCAAATCTAGAAGGAAAATTGAAAGAAAAACTGGAAGAAAAATTGGAAGAAAAACTAGAATAAAACTAGACGAAACATTGGAAGCAAACCTTGAAGTAAAACTAGAAGCAAAACTGGAAGCAAACTTCGAAGCAAACCTAGAAGCAAACTTGGAAGAAAACCTGGGAACAAAACTAGGAGCAAAAATGGGAGAAAACATGGAAAAAAAATTGGAAGTGAAATTGGGCACTAATTTAGGTGCTATTTTCGATGCCATTCTAGGCACTAAAGGAGGTTCTATTGCTTGTGCCACTTTTTTTATGCTAAATCAGGCACTATAGTCGGCACTAAAGTCAACGCAAAAGTCGGTGCCGAAGTGAACATACCATTTTGCACGGAGATTTGCACTGACATATGTGTCTAATTTATAAATGGAAGCATAACAAGAAGCATTTTTAGAAGAAAAAAAGGAAGTAACAATGGAAGCCAAAATAGGAGCAAACCATAAGCAATCTTGGAAGTAAAATTGGAAGGTAAATTGGAAGTAAAACTAGAAGCAAACCTAGAATCAAATCTGGAAGAAAAACGGGAAGCAAAACTAGAAGAAAAACTGGAAGCAAAATTGGAAGAAAAACTAGAAGCAAAAGTGGAAGAAAAATTGGAAGAAAAACTAGAAGTGAACCTGGAAGAAAAAGTGGAAGCAAACGTGGAAGAAAAAGTGAAAGAAAACTTCAAACAAAAACTGGAATCAAAATTTGTAGAAAAACTAGAAGCAAACCTAGAAGAAAAACTAGAAGTAAAACTGGAAGAAAAATTGGAAACAAGACTAGAAGCATAATTGGAAGAAAAACTAGAAGCAAACCTGGAAGTAAAACTAGAAGAAAAACTAGAAGAAAACCTAGAAGAAAAATTGGAAGCAAACCTGGAAGTAAAACTAGGAGCAAAACTAGAAGCAAACATGGAAGCAAAACTAGAAGAAAAATTGGAAGCACACTTGGAAGAAAAACTGGAAGCAAACTTGGAAGAAAAACTAGAAGCAAAACTAGAAACAAAACTGGAAGAAAACCTGGAAGCAAACCTAGAAGCAAACTTGGAAGAAAACATGGGAACAAAACTAGGAGCAAACATGGAAGAAAAATTGGAATCCAAATTGGGTGCTAGTTTAGGTGCTATTTTCAATGCTATTCTAGGCAATAAAGGAGGTGCTATTGCTTGGGCCACTTTTTCGACACTAAATCACGCACTATAGTCGGCACTAAATTTGGCACCGAAATGAACATGCCATTTTGCACTGAGATTTGCACTAACATAAGTGTCCAATTTATAAATGGAAGCAAAAAAAGAAGCATTTTTAGAAGAAAAAAAGCAAGTAACAATGTAAGCCAAACTAAGAGGAAACCAAAAGCATTCTTGGAAGTAGAATTGGAAGCAAAATTGGAAGTAAAACTAGAAGCAAAACTGGAAGAAATCTTGGAAGAAAAACTGGAAGCAAACCTAGAAATAAATCTGGAAGCAAAATTGGAAGAAAAACTAGAAGCAAAACTGGAAGCAAAATTGGAAGCAAAACTAGAAAAAAAAACCTAGAAGAAAAACTGGAAGCAAACCTAGAAGAAAAACTGGAAGCAAACCTAGAAGAAAAACTAGAAGCAAACTTGGAAGCAAAACTGGAAGAAAAATTGGAAGCAAAACTAGAAGCAAACCTAGAAGAAAAACTAGAAGAAAAACTAGAAGAAAAACTAGAAACAAAACTAGAAGAAAAATTGGAAGCAAAACCAGAAGCAAACTTGGAAGTAAAACCAGAAGAAAAACTAGAAGCAAACCTAGAAGAAAAATTGGAAGCAAACCTGGAAGTAAAAATGGGAGTAAAACTAGAAGCAAACATGGAAGAAAAACTGGAAGCAAAATTGGAAGCAAACCTAGAAGAAAAAATGGAAGCAAACCTAGAAACAAAACTAGTAGCAAAAATGGAAGCAAACCTGGAAGAAAACCTAGGAACAGAAATAGGAGAAAAAATGGGAGCAAACATGGAAAAAAAATTGGAAGCCAAATTGGGCGCTAATTTAGGTGCTATTTTCGATGCTATTCTAGAAACTAAAGGAGGTGCTATTTCTTCTGCCAATTTTTGGTGCTAAATCACACACTATAGTCAGTGCTAAATTCACCATCGAAGTGAACATGCCATTTTACACTAAGATTTTCACTGACATAAGTGTCCAATTTATGAACTCAAATGCACTAAAATTTGGTGTTATTTTAGGTGCTAATTGCCTATTTTGTTATAGTATACCTCCTTATCTCTCTTAATATTTATCTCTCCCTCTACCTCTGTCTATCTCTCTATCTATTTTTCTCCCTCTTTTATATCCCTATATCTTCATATCTACCTTTATCTCCTTCTCACTATCCCTACCTCTCCTCTCTCTTCCTCTTCCTAGACCTCTATATCTATATCTTTATTTGCCTCTTTATATATCCATATTTATCCTTCTATGTCACTATCTTTATCTCTACCTCCTTATCTATTCATCTCTCTCAACCCCTATATCCCTCCCTCTCTACCTCTCTCTATATATAATTTTTTTTATCTATATATTTATATTTATATATCTCCCTCTCTGATTGTCTCCATATATATTTGTCTCTTCCTATTTATATATCCATTTATCTCTTTGTCCCTATCTCTCTCTTCCTCTATATTTCCCAAGTTATATCTATCTATATTTTTTAGCTGTCTCTCCCTTTCTCTCCTATCTTCCAATATTTATCCCTCATTCTATATCTCTCTACTTCTCTTCTCCTCTCTATATTTATCTACCTCCCTTACCTTACCTTTCTATGTATTTATAAATATCTCTTCATATTTATATTTATCTCCATATCTCTCTCACTCAAACACACATACTCCCTATTTTTCTATCCCTATCTCTATCTGTATCTCTATATTTATCTGTATTTGTATTTGTATCTATATCTGTATCTGTATCTGTATCTATATTTGTATATGTATATGTACCTGTAGCTGTAGCTGTATCTGTATCTGTATCTATATCTATATTTGTATCTGTATTTGTATTTGTATCTGTATATGTATCTGTATCTGTATATGTATTTGTATTTGTATCTATATTTGTATCTGTATCTATATTTGTATCTATATGTATCTGTCCCTATAGTTGTAGCTGTAGCTGTATCTATATCTATATTTGTATTTGTATCTGTATCTGTATATGTATCTGTATCTATATCTGTATCTGTATCTATATTTGTATTTGTATATGTATCTGTGTCTGTGTCTATATCAATATTTGTATCTATATCTATATCTATATCTATATCTATATCTATATTTGTATTTGTATATGTATCTATATTTGTATCTATATTTGTATCTAGATCTGTATTTATATTTGTATATGTATTTGTATCTATATGTGTATCTCTATGTTTATCTCTATCTCTATCTCTATCTCTATCTCTATCCATATCCCTATCCCTATCCCTATCCCTATCCCTATCTCCATCTCCATCTCCATCTCCATCTCCATATCCATCTCCATCTCTCTATATTTTTATCTCTCTCTCCCTCTATTACTTGTCTCTATCTCATCTCTCTCTCCCCATCTATCTGTATATCCCTATCCCTCCTCTCCCTCTCTATCTATGTCTCATTATTTATTTCTATATCCATATCTTTCTCTACCACTATCTCCATATTCCTCTATATCTCTTTATATATCACTTTATTTGTAACTCTCACTCTCCCTCTCCACTCTCCCTCTCTATATATTAAACTATCTCCCCCCTCTCCCATCCCTCTTTTTATCTCCATATATCTCTCTCCCTTTCTCTACCTCTACAATTATATCTCTCTCCTCTCTCTATCTCTACCCCTCTCTCACTCCCTCCTCTATCTCCCCCCTCTCTATATCTATATCTTTATCTCTCTTTCTCTACCAATATATCTCTATCTCTCCCTCTCTCTTTATTCCTACATCCCTATCTATTTCTATATTTATTTCTCCCTGTACATCTCTCTATATTCATATGTGTTTATCTCCGTCTATATTGCTCTCTCCTTTCTATCCATACCCCTCTCTCGCTCCCTCTTCTTGGACCTCTATATCTATATTTATATTTTCCTATATATCTCTCCCCACTCTCTCTTCATATTTCTCCTATATCTCCCTCTTTTTATCTCTATCTCATTATCTCTCTATATCTCTCTACCCCTATAATTTTTCTTTATATGAATCACTCTCTCTCACTCTCTACATCTCTCTCTCAAACTTCATCTCTATCTCTATATTCATCTTTATCTATTTCCCATACCTCTATCTTGTTACATCTCTCTCTTCCCCCTCTATCTCTCCCACTATATATATCTATATTTCTCCCTTTATATCCCTATATCCTCTCTCTCCCCATATCTCATTACTCCAATAATCAAGGAAGGAATAAATATAATTACTTTATCATGAACTCATGTTTTAGAGGAGAATTTTCTTACAAATAATATTATATCATATGGATCCCATGATTCTAAACCCATATTATCTATTTACCCTATAATTCACATGTTATATAATATACAAACACACTTTTTATGGTGTTGAAAAAATATCAATCATCATTTAACAATGTTACCACATTTTCTTAGTTTTTTGATGCAAAAAATATATTTTTTAATTTGAGTTTGATTATATCAACTAGTATTTTCATGTTTTATTTTTTAATTTGATAACATGCAATCATTATTTTTATATTTTTTGTTAATTATATTAGATTTATATAGATTTGATCATAGAAATTAAGTTAATGAAAAATTAAATTTTGTAGAAGTGTGAAGATGAAAATGAATGAGATAATATCATGGAATTATGAAATTGAATCTTGGAGTTTAATGTATGCCATATTCTTTATAATAATTTGATATTAATCAAATTCCCTGAGTATTGATTGAATTTATGTAACCAAGGAGGTGGTGTGAGCATATTTGATTATATTTGGATATTTTATGATACCAATATATTTATTTTTTATAATTATAATGTTATATACATGCAAGGGATATAGCACTATATCCTTAGTTACTCATATAATCTTTCCATATCTTATATCCATAGTTCCTTTTTCCTTTACCAATTACCATGTCTCTCCTTTACCCCTTTTTTGTTTCATCCCTTAAATTTCATACCTTGAAACTTGTTTCCATTATCCATTTTGTTTATACCTGATTCTCATCATAGTTTATGCGCTACATATCCTTGTGCTAATTCACTTTATTTCAGCCCAATTACTTCCACATGCTTCATATCCATTATCTTTCAAATAATTTCCATGTCATCACTAATTTCTTAAATTTTGATGATTTCTTTTATCATGACACTCACTTAGCCAAGCTAATATTAATCAACGTCATAATATTATTTCCTAACTATAATATTTGAAATGTGCTATCAACTCTACAAGTGGACTAGATCCCTAGATTCTCATTGATGAATTGGGTATTAATTTTATTGAACTCATATATTCTTTTTTTTCTATGATATATACCATGTTGTATATGCCAATTCACCATATGCAAATCTCTTGAACATTCTACTTTTTCTAAATCTATAGGATTATTTAATTTTATTGTATCCTTGTTCAATCTTCCTATACATATTTCCTTAGCCCCATAAAATTTAATTTATATTTTCCACATCATCATTCATTATTCTTCTATCCCTTCCTCTAAATATATATTAATAATTATAGACACTAAAGACCGTCTCGAGACTCCAGGAAAAATTCTATCACCGATCTACCTTTCTTCTACCATATTTAAATAATTTTAATTATTTAATTATTTTCTAATGTCATAATTCCTTTATTAATTAAATAATTCCTAATTCTTTAATTAATTCACCTTGCCTTATTTTGCCTTGGATTAATTTGAATAAATATCAATTTTATTTAAGTTGCATCACTAACTTGTCCTTTTCTATATATAATTAAATAAATCTTATTTATTTAATTATTTATGGCCATTTTCCTCTATAATTAAATAATTAATTTTAATTATTCATTAGTCTTGTCTTGACATAATAATTAAAAAAAATTATTTAATTATTTATCACATCCTTATCTTCATAATTAAATAATTATTTTAATTATTTAATATTTAGCATTCCACCTCGTCTTCTATAATTAAATAATATTTTTATTATTTAATTATTCATTTCACCCTTCCCTAAATTAAATAATATCTTTTATTATTTAACTTATCCTTTTTCTAGCTAAGCCTTAAATCTCAACCACTTTCTTGAGTTTTGGTCTATTCATCCCTATCCTTATCTCAATTAACCTTTTACATTGATCATCATACTTCATCGTCTAATCCTAGCCCTTCATTTGAATTGGGATTTCTATAAAAGCAAGTCATTGTATTCATTTCAAGATTGAACCACAATCATTAAAATTTTGATATCAAGAGATCAAGCTATCAATTTTCAACATCAAGATCATTGAGTATATTGCATACTACATTTATGAGAACAAATAAAACAAAATGGACAAGAGAAATGGAGGTGATTCAAATATGACATAGGAATTGAGGTTTTATTGCATTATTATTGTGATTTCTATGTTCATTTGTACTTCATTGTTGAATAAGGATATTTATTGTTTGGGTTACATAGTTGTGTGGATGCTATTATTGATTCATACATATTCCTCAAACTCTAAAACCCTATCCACATTTGGTGAACCTAATGTGAACTAAAAAAAATGTTGAAATTTCAGAAAAAAATCTGTTTTTTAGGAGTTTGTCGCAATTGATCCACAAAATGACACAATTAAGGTTTAAAAATTTTTAATCATTGTATGATTTGTCACCATCATTTTATTATAGAGCTGAAATTGTTGCCCAAAACATCTCATTTGATTGTCATTGTTTGCAAGCTTAAATCATTTAATTATTACAGTTTTAGGAAATTCTTTGGGTTACTGATTATTGTTTTGACATCCTAATAGCTTGCTAATATCATATCCATCATCAATTTTGTTGTTTTTCGTTTAAATCTATGTGTTTTGTAGCTTAGGGTTTTTGCATCACAATTGTTTGATAGAACGCCACAATCACTTATTCTTGTGCCACAATCGACATTCCTTTTGTCATAGTCATTATTATGTTTGCCACAATCATCTATTTTTGCATCGAGCCCATGTGACACATGTAAGCCTCTATGACTGCAACTAACCGTTACAAAAAAAAGAGGCTATAAACTTGAGATTTTTCATTTTTTGTTTTTTGTATTCATTAGGCCAAAGGTTTTCTATGTTACTAATACATAATCTTCAACTTGTGGAAATAATTGGGAGACGACATTATTATACAAACTACTAATCCAATTTATTGCAAGGTTCCATTGTGTGTTTATGATTTTAAGGTAGGAACATTTGGGATCAGTAAAAAGAATAAATGTCTTCCATGTTTGGTGCTTTGCACATTGTGTTAATCCCAATTTTTGTGTGTGTCTCCTCTCCCCTTGTGCTTCATGTCATCTTGGGTATAGGAGAAACACGCTACAATATTTTAGAGAGGCCTATCTAGAGACACATCCTAATGGAGAGCTCATATGAATGACCTCAAAACACAATTTTTAAGGTGGGCTATATTAAAGGGTGTGAAAATGAAAGTAAGTTACACTTATTTGGTGAAGTACACCATGTGTGTTAACACTGTTCAGAGTGTATATACCTCAATTCATTGACTTGAGGCTTTAGTGTCTCATGTTTGATGTTATACCAGTTGTGTTCATCGAATCATTATAAATTTATTATTTTTATAGACCAAGACTTGTTTGGTTGTCTATTAGTGTGGTGCAAGGGATGCGGATCATACCCTGAAACTATATACCATGTATGTTCATGGTTGAGGTGTAAGGTGTCTTGCTAGAGTTTACACTCCTTTAAGGTGAGAGATATCAAGTTGGTCCATGATCTTTATATAACCTATTCACCCACTTCTTAGATGAATATTTAAAATCACCCCTAAAAAGCCGACGTACACACATTGTTAGATAAACCTTATTACTCCCTAGGTTGTGCTTTTCTTCATTTTTTGTGAACCAAGGCCAAGTGAGTTTTTTGGAAGAAAACTTGCAAAAAATACCTGATTACTAAGAATTCCAAGCGTAAAAATCAACCAAATATGTTTTCCAAGTGTTTGCTATGTTTTTTATGATCAAATTCAAACTTGCCAAAAATAGAAAAAGATGTAGAAAACATCAAATTAGGCCCAAGAAAATGTACACAACAATTGTTAGACACAACACCACAATTGATAGATAGCACACACCACAATCATTAAAAACCCTAGGAAGCTATAAAATCGTATTTGTTTGTGCATCACAATTGACTGGCTTTTTTCCCTACATTTGTGGCTTCGAACACCACAACTAGTAAGATCAATTTTTTTGGGGAGATAGATACATAATCAACTTTCAATTTACTTACACACTATAATTGTGTATTTAGATCAGAAGACTTCATAGGTTTAGTCATCCTATCCATATCATTTCATCATTCATCTTGAGATACCTTTCATAGTCCTAGTTTGCATCCATTACATCCTAGCATCATTTTAGCATCATCCTTGAGTCTTGAGATTAGGAATCTTATCACACTATTGTTAGACCATTAGTCTCATTCCTAGGTATCTTGACCTTATCATACCTCTTGTAAATTTTATCTCTAGGTTGGGACTACAACTCATGTTTCTATTTTAGGTTCACCTTTGGTCAAATCATCATCATCATCTTGGTCTATCTTCTTAAGGTCTTGACATTTTGTCACTTTTTTACATCATAGTTTTCTTCGCATCTTTTTCTTGACTTCAAGGTTGTTTATCCATCCCAAGAATAATCATATTGATAATTTCACTTAGCACTTTTCATCCCAAGCATAGCCTTAGCCTCATTTTCACTCTTACATTTCAAAAACTTGGTCATAGTTTTCATTGTCACCCTTATATTTCAAAAATTCTAAAAATATAGCACAATTTCATCACCATCTTTCATTTTCATCCTTAGTTTTCATATTCACCTTAGTTTCATACACTCCAAAAGTCTTACCATCCAAAAGTCCCAAGTCTTATATGATCTTGACTAGGGCACAAAGGAAACAAAGAGAAATGGATTCCTCATATGATCCTTATTTCAATTCAACTAGCAACATGAACTTTGGGTCAACATCAAACACAACTCAAACAACACAAGGTGAAACACCAAATCCATTTGAAAATTTCACATTGAAAGAGGTCAACCAACATTTAACACTTGAAGAGATTGAAGCAACTTTGCAAGATCCTAGGATATTTTGAGTTGTAGAGGAGCTAGTTAATGCAGATCCTAATAAGTTCTTCCTCATGCTTTCTCAAAAAGGTACTAAGATTCCCTTTGGTTTTGACACTTTTAATATTGTAGAGGGAAAAACACAAACACAAAATCAAGGTCTTGGTAAAAATGTATTTTCACAAGGTCAATCATCCTCGTAATAAATACACACTAGTTTTCCTCTTAGGGGAACAATACATAAAGTGAAGACTACACACATCCCCTCCACTATAACATTTGGAACCAAAAGAACACATGCAAATTCACAAGGACCAAATCCAACTTTTAGCAATCCATTTGGTTCTAGTTCCATGGGTATCACCTTTGCAAATCCATTTAGCACTCAACACACCATGCCATCAACCAATAGAAACCAAAATCCCCCACACAAGACAAGAAGGCTCCATATTACCACATCAAGACTGCCAACCCAAACAACCAATAGTACACCAAGCATCAACATGTATTATGGGTCAAATGTGAACACCAACCAGCTTCTATCACAACAATATGTCACTCCAAACACCAAAGTTACACCCCGATGCAGCTCACCAACCAAACTCCATTACAACATGTCACTCCAAATACCAAATTCATACCACAACATAATACTAGTACCAATACTAATACCATGTTTACACATCACAACCAACAAGGCCACCAAAACCCTTTGCAAAACAAATTGATCCAAACTTAATGCTTACATCCCACCTTCAAAACCAAAACCTGCCATACAATCATCCCAACACACTCAACACCAACACCAACCCTCACATACAAGGTCAACCAAACATGCAAGCTCAACCCTCCATGGAAAATGTGATGCAAATAATAGACACAATGCAACAATAAATGACAAACATGCAATTGAATATGACAAACAAGACATACTCAATAGATGATTTATGTCCTTATCCCACCACACTTCAACACTCCAAGCTTTAATAAGTATAAGGAGAAAGGAGAACTAGTAGAACACATAATATAATTTAGCATTGCATGTATGGATATTTCCTATGAGCCTACATATGTGATGAGATTATTTCCATGAAGCCTTTCAGGGAAAGCTCTAGAATGGTTTGTACACCTTCCTACTGAGATAAAAACATGGAATGAACTAGTTGACAAGTTTATTTCACACTTTTTCTATAGTATTGAAAGTGACATGACCTTAGAAAAATTATGCTAAACCAAGAAAAAATAAGGAGTCACTTACATTATTTTACAAAAAGATGGTGAAGTATGTCTAACAAATTTCTTTGTCACATACCAAAATAATAGTTGGTCCCTATTTTCATAGAAAACATCAACACAAAACTAATGAATCAACTTAAAATCTATTGTTGTACAAAATTTTAGGATATCATTGAGAAGGGTGTCTTTATTGATAAACTCAGCAATCAACTTGTGAGTAGCCACTTTGTTGCTTTCTATGATAAACTCATTCTTTGGTCTGTACAATACGCCACCGTGCCTCAGGGATGCCAGCACATCATCTTGTCATTTATTTGTTGCCATATTGTCCTTTGGTTGAGACCTTGTCAGTTTGTCCAGAGAATCTCTATGACCTGCTCTTTCTGATTCTAGAGCTCTCGCCACTATTTTTTGAGGTAGTTTAGGGTAGTTCACCCCATGAGGCTCTTTTATTGAAGAGAACTTGTAATTAGCAAGTCCCCCTTCTCTACATTTTGGTGAACCTGAAGTGAAGAACATCTTTTTTGAA
>CM021100.1:309535641-309650650 GCA_007115665.2 Sequoiadendron giganteum
TCCATTTCTCTTTGTTTCCTTTGTGCCCTAGTCAAGATCATATAAGACTTGGGACTTTTGGATGGTAAGACTTTTGGAGTGTATGAAACTAAGGTGAATATGAAAACTAAGGATGAAAATGAAAGATGGTGATGAAATTGTGCTATATTTTTAGAATTTTTGAAATATAAGGGTGACAATGAAAACTATGACCAAGTTTTTGAAATGTAAGAGTGAAAATGAGGCTAAGGCTATGCTTGGGATGAAAAGTGCTAAGTGAAATTATCAATATGATTATTCTTGGGATGGATAAACAACCTTGAAGTCAAGAAAAAGATGCGAAGAAAACTATGATGTAAAAAAGTGACAAAATGTCAAGACCTTAAGAAGATAGACCAAGATGATGATGATGATTTGACCAAAGGTGAACCTAAAATAGAAACATGAGTTGTAGTCCCAACCTAGAGATAAAATTTACAAGAGGTATGATAAGGTCAAGATACCTAGGAATGAGACTAATGGTCTAACAATAGTGTGATAAGATTCCTAATCTCAAGACTCAAGGATGATGCTAAAATGATGCTAGGATGTAATGGATGCAAACTAGGACTATGAAAGGTATCTCAAGATGAATGATGAAATGATATGGATAGGATGACTAAACCTATGAAGTCTTCTGATCTAAATACACAATTATAGTGTGTAAGTAAATTGAAAGTTGATTATGTATCTATCTCCCCAAAAAAATTGATCTTACTAGTTGTGGTGTTCGAAGCCACAAATGTAGGGAAAAAAGCCAGTCAATTGTGATGCACAAACAAATACGATTTTATAGCTTCCTAGGGTTTTTAATGATTGTGGTGTGTGCTATCTATCAATTGTGGTGTTGTGTCTAACAATTGTTGTGTACATTTTCTTGGGCCTAATTTGATGTTTTCTACATCTTTTTCTATTTTTGGCAAGTTTGAATTTGATCATAAAAAACATAGCAAACACTTGGAAAACATATTTGGTTGATTTTTACGCTTGGAATTCTTAGTAATCAGGTATTTTTTGCAAGTTTTCTTCCAAAAAACTCACTTGGCCTTGGTTCACAAAAAATGAAGAAAAGCACAACCTAGGGAGTAATAAGGTTTATCTAACAATGTGTGTACGTCGGCTTTTTAGGGGTGATTTTAAATATTCATCTAAGAAGTGGGTGAATAGGTTATATAAAGATCATGGACCAACTTGATATCTCTCACCTTAAAGGAGTGTAAACTCTAGCAAGACACCTTACACCTCAACCATGAACATACATGGTATATAGTTTCAGGGTATGATCCGCATCCCTTGCACCACACTAATAGACAACCAAACAAGTCTTGGTCTATAAAAATAATAAATTTATAATGATTCGATGAACACAACTGGTATAACATCAAACATGAGACACTAAAGCCTCAAGTCAATGAATTGAGGTATATACACTCTGAACAGTGTTAACACACATGGTGTACTTCACCAAATAAGTGTAACTTACTTTCATTTTCACACCCTTTAATATAGCCCACCTTAAAAATTGTGTTTTGAGGTCATTCATATGAGCTCTCCATTAGGATGTGTCTCTAGATAGGCCTCTCTAAAATATTGTAGCGTGTTTCTCCTATACCCAAGATGACATGAAGCACAAGGGGAGAGGAGACACACACAAAAATTGGGATTAACACAATGTGCAAAGCACCAAACATGGAAGACATTTATTCTTTTTACTGATCCCAAATGTTCCTACCTTAAAATCATAAACACACAATGGAACCTTGCAATAAATTGGATTAGTAGTTTGTATAATAATGTCGTCTCCCAATTATTTCCACAAGTTGAAGATTATGTATTAGTAACATAGAAAACCTTTGGCCTAATGAATACAAAAAACAAAAAATGAAAAATCTCAAGTTTATAGCCTCTTTTTTTTGTAACGGTTAGTTGCAGTCATAGAGGCTTACATGTGTCACATGGGCTCGATGCAAAAATAGATGATTGTGGCAAACATAATAATGACTATGACAAAAGGAATGTCGATTGTGGCACAAGAATAAGTGATTGTGGCGTTCTATCAAACAATTGTGATGCAAAAACCCTAAGCTACAAAACACATAGATTTAAACGAAAAACAACAAAATTGATGATGGATATGATATTAGCAAGCTATTAGGATGTCAAAACAATAATCAGTAACCCAAAGAATTTCCTAAAACTGTAATAATTAAATGATTTAAGCTTGCAAACAATGACAATCAAATGAGATGTTTTGGGCAACAATTTCAGCTCTATAATAAAATGATGGTGACAAATCATACAATGATTAAAAATTTTTAAACCTTAATTGTGTCATTTTGTGGATCAATTGCGACAAACTCCTAAAAAACAGATTTTTTTCTGAAATTTCAACATTTTTTTTAGTTCACATTAGGTTCACCAAATGTGGATAGGGTTTTAGAGTTTGAGGAATATGTATGAATCAATAATAGCATCCACACAACTATGTAACCCAAACAATAAATATCCTTATTCAACAATGAAGTACAAATGAACATAGAAATCACAATAATAATGCAATAAAACCTCAATTCCTATGTCATATTTGAATCACCTCCATTTCTCTTGTCCATTTTGTTTTATTTGTTCTCATAAATGTAGTATGCAATATACTCAATGATCTTGATGTTGAAAATTGATAGCTTGATCTCTTGATATCAAAATTTTAATGATTGTGGTTCAATCTTGAAATGAATACAATGACTTGCTTTTATAGAAATCCCAATTCAAATGAAGGGCTAGGATTAGACGATGAAGTATGATGATCAATGTAAAAGGTTAATTGAGATAAGGATAGGGATGAATAGACCAAAACTCAAGAAAGTGGTTGAGATTTAAGGCTTAGCTAGAAAAAGGATAAGTTAAATAATAAAAGATATTATTTAATTTAGGGAAGGGTGAAATGAATAATTAAATAATAAAAATATTATTTAATTATAGAAGACGAGGTGGAATGCTAAATATTAAATAATTAAAATAATTATTTAATTATGAAGATAAGGATGTGATAAATAATTAAATAATTTTTTTTAATTATTATGTCAAGACAAGACTAATGAATAATTAAAATTAATTATTTAATTATAGAGGAAAATGGCCATAAATAATTAAATAAATAAGATTTATTTAATTATATATAGAAAAGGACAAGTTAGTGATGCAACTTAAATAAAATTGATATTTATTCAAATTAATCCAAGGCAAAATAAGGCAAGGTGAATTAATTAAAGAATTAGGAATTATTTAATTAATAAAGGAATTATGACATTAGAAAATAATTAAATAATTAAAATTATTTAAATATGGTAGAAGAAAGGTAGATCGGTGATAGAATTTTTCCTGGAGTCTCGAGACGGTCTTTAGTGTCTATAATTATTAATATATATTTAGAGGAAGGGATAGAAGAATAATGAATGATGATGTGGAAAATATAAATTAAATTTTATGGGGCTAAGGAAATATGTATAGGAAGATTGAACAAGGATACAATAAAATTAAATAATCCTATAGATTTAGAAAAAGTAGAATGTTCAAGAGATTTGCATATGGTGAATTGGCATATACAACATGGTATATATCATAGAAAAAAAAGAATATATGAGTTCAATAAAATTAATACCCAATTCATCAATGAGAATCTAGGGATCTAGTCCACTTGTAGAGTTGATAGCACATTTCAAATATTATAGTTAGGAAATAATATTATGACGTTGATTAATATTAGCTTGGCTAAGTGAGTGTCATGATAAAAGAAATCATCAAAATTTAAGAAATTAGTGATGACATGGAAATTATTTGAAAGATAATGGATATGAAGCATGTGGAAGTAATTGGGCTGAAATAAAGTGAATTAGCACAAGGATATGTAGCGCATAAACTATGATGAGAATCAGGTATAAACAAAATGGATAATGGAAACAAGTTTCAAGGTATGAAATTTAAGGGATGAAACAAAAAAGGGGTAAAGGAGAGACATGGTAATTGGTAAAGGAAAAAGGAACTATGGATATAAGATATGGAAAGATTATATGAGTAACTAAGGATATAGTGCTATATCCCTTGCATGTATATAACATTATAATTATAAAAAATAAATATATTGGTATCATAAAATATCCAAATATAATCAAATATGCTCACACCACCTCCTTGGTTACATAAATTCAATCAATACTCAGGGAATTTGATTAATATCAAATTATTATAAAGAATATGGCATACATTAAACTCCAAGATTCAATTTCATAATTCCATGATATTATCTCATTCATTTTCATCTTCACACTTCTACAAAATTTAATTTTTCATTAACTTAATTTCTATGATCAAATCTATATAAATCTAATATAATTAACAAAAAATATAAAAATAATGATTGCATGTTATCAAATTAAAAAATAAAACATGAAAATACTAGTTGATATAATCAAACTCAAATTAAAAAATATATTTTTTGCATCAAAAAACTAAGAAAATGTGGTAACATTGTTAAATGATGATTGATATTTTTTCAACACCATAAAAAGTGTGTTTGTATATTATATAACATGTGAATTATAGGGTAAATAGATAATATGGGTTTAGAATCATGGGATCCATATGATATAATATTATTTGTAAGAAAATTCTCCTCTAAAACATGAGTTCATGATAAAGTAATTATATTTATTCCTTCCTTGATTATTGGAGTAATGAGATATGGGGAGAGAGAGGATATAGGGATATAAAGGGAGAAATATAGATATATATAGTGGGAGAGATAGAGGGGGAAGAGAGAGATGTAACAAGATAGAGGTATGGGAAATAGATAAAGATGAATATAGAGATAGAGATGAAGTTTGAGAGAGAGATGTAGAGAGTGAGAGAGAGTGATTCATATAAAGAAAAATTATAGGGGTAGAGAGATATAGAGAGATAATGAGATAGAGATAAAAAGAGGGAGATATAGGAGAAATATGAAGAGAGAGTGGGGAGAGATATATAGGAAAATATAAATATAGATATAGAGGTCCAAGAAGAGGGAGCGAGAGAGGGGTATGGATAGAAAGGAGAGAGCAATATAGACGGAGATAAACACATATGAATATAGAGAGATGTACAGGGAGAAATAAATATAGAAATAGATAGGGATGTAGGAATAAAGAGAGAGGGAGAGATAGAGATATATTGGTAGAGAAAGAGAGATAAAGATATAGATATAGAGAGGGGGGAGATAGAGGAGGGAGTGAGAGAGGGGTAGAGATAGAGAGAGGAGAGAGATATAATTGTAGAGGTAGAGAAAGGGAGAGAGATATATGGAGATAAAAAGAGGGATGGGAGAGGGGGGAGATAGTTTAATATATAGAGAGGGAGAGTGGAGAGGGAGAGTGAGAGTTACAAATAAAGTGATATATAAAGAGATATAGAGGAATATGGAGATAGTGGTAGAGAAAGATATGGATATAGAAATAAATAATGAGACATAGATAGAGAGGGAGAGGAGGGATAGGGATATACAGATAGATGGGGAGAGAGAGATGAGATAGAGACAAGTAATAGAGGGAGAGAGAGATAAAAATATAGAGAGATGGAGATGGATATGGAGATGGAGATGGAGATGGAGATGGAGATAGGGATAGGGATAGGGATAGGGATAGGGATATGGATAGAGATAGAGATAGAGATAGAGATAGAGATAAACATAGAGATACACATATAGATACAAATACATATACAAATATAAATACAGATCTAGATACAAATATAGATACAAATATAGATACATATACAAATACAAATATAGATATAGATATAGATATAGATATAGATATAGATACAAATATTGATATAGACACAGACACAGATACATATACAAATACAAATATAGATACAGATACAGATATAGATACAGATACATATACAGATACAGATACAAATACAAATATAGATATAGATACAGCTACAGCTACAACTATAGGGACAGATACATATAGATACAAATATAGATACAGATACAAATATAGATACAAATACAAATACATATACAGATACAGATACATATACAGATACAAATACAAATACAGATACAAATATAGATATAGATACAGATACAGATACAGCTACAGCTACAGGTACATATACATATACAAATATAGATACAGATACAGATACAGATATAGATACAAATACAAATACAGATAAATATAGAGATACAGATAGAGATAGGGATAGAAAAATAGGGAGTATGTGTGTTTGAGTGAGAGAGATATGGAGATAAATATAAATATGAAGAGATATTTATAAATACATAGAAAGGTAAGGTAAGGGAGGTAGATAAATATAGAGAGGAGAAGAGAAGTAGAGAGATATAGAATGAGGGATAAATATTGGAAGATAGGAGAGAAAGGGAGAGACAGCTAAAAAATATAGATAGATATAACTTGGGAAATATAGAGGAAGAGAGAGATAGGGACAAAGAGATAAATGGATATATAAATAGGAAGAGACAAATATATATGGAGACAATCAGAGAGGGAGATATATAAATATAAATATATAGATAAAAAAAATTATATATAGAGAGAGGTAGAGAGGGAGGGATATAGGGGTTGAGAGAGATGAATAGATAAGGAGGTAGAGATAAAGATAGTGACATAGAAGGATAAATATGGATATATAAAGAGGCAAATAAAGATATAGATATAGAGGTCTAGGAAGAGGAAGAGAGAGGAGAGGTAGGGATAGTGAGAAGGAGATAAAGGTAGATATGAAGATATAGGGATATAAAAGAGGGAGAAAAATAGATAGAGAGATAGACAGAGGTAGAGGGAGAGATAAATATTAAGAGAGATAAGGAGGTATACTATAACAAAATAGGCAATTAGCACCTAAAATAACACCAAATTTTAGTGCATTTGAGTTCATAAATTGGACACTTATGTCAGTGAAAATCTTAGTGTAAAATGGCATGTTCACTTCGATGGTGAATTTAGCACTGACTATAGTGTGTGATTTAGCACCAAAAATTGGCAGAAGAAATAGCACCTCCTTTAGTTTCTAGAATAGCATCGAAAATAGCACCTAAATTAGCGCCCAATTTGGCTTCCAATTTTTTTTCCATGTTTGCTCCCATTTTTTCTCCTATTTCTGTTCCTAGGTTTTCTTCCAGGTTTGCTTCCATTTTTGCTACTAGTTTTGTTTCTAGGTTTGCTTCCATTTTTTCTTCTAGGTTTGCTTCCAATTTTGCTTCCAGTTTTTCTTCCATGTTTGCTTCTAGTTTTACTCCCATTTTTACTTCCAGGTTTGCTTCCAATTTTTCTTCTAGGTTTGCTTCTAGTTTTTCTTCTGGTTTTACTTCCAAGTTTGCTTCTGGTTTTGCTTCCAATTTTTCTTCTAGTTTTGTTTCTAGTTTTTCTTCTAGTTTTTCTTCTAGTTTTTCTTCTAGGTTTGCTTCTAGTTTTGCTTCCAATTTTTCTTCCAGTTTTGCTTCCAAGTTTGCTTCTAGTTTTTCTTCTAGGTTTGCTTCCAGTTTTTCTTCTAGGTTTGCTTCCAGTTTTTCTTCTAGGTTTTTTTTTCTAGTTTTGCTTCCAATTTTGCTTCCAGTTTTGCTTCTAGTTTTTCTTCCAATTTTGCTTCCAGATTTATTTCTAGGTTTGCTTCCAGTTTTTCTTCCAAGATTTCTTCCAGTTTTGCTTCTAGTTTTACTTCCAATTTTGCTTCCAATTCTACTTCCAAGAATGCTTTTGGTTTCCTCTTAGTTTGGCTTACATTGTTACTTGCTTTTTTTCTTCTAAAAATGCTTCTTTTTTTGCTTCCATTTATAAATTGGACACTTATGTTAGTGCAAATCTCAGTGCAAAATGGCATGTTCATTTCGGTGCCAAATTTAGTGCCGACTATAGTGCGTGATTTAGTGTCGAAAAAGTGGCCCAAGCAATAGCACCTCCTTTATTGCCTAGAATAGCATTGAAAATAGCACCTAAACTAGCACCCAATTTGGATTCCAATTTTTCTTCCATGTTTGCTCCTAGTTTTGTTCCCATGTTTTCTTCCAAGTTTGCTTCTAGGTTTGCTTCCAGGTTTTCTTCCAGTTTTGTTTCTAGTTTTGCTTCTAGTTTTTCTTCCAAGTTTGCTTCCAGTTTTTCTTCCAAGTGTGCTTCCAATTTTTCTTCTAGTTTTGCTTCCATGTTTGCTTCTAGTTTTGCTCCTAGTTTTACTTCCAGGTTTGCTTCCAATTTTTCTTCTAGGTTTTCTTCTAGTTTTTCTTCTAGTTTTACTTCCAGGTTTGCTTCTAGTTTTTCTTCCAATTATGCTTCTAGTCTTGTTTCCAATTTTTCTTCCAGTTTTACTTCTAGTTTTTCTTCTAGGTTTGCTTCTAGTTTTTCTACAAATTTTGATTCCAGTTTTTGTTTGAAGTTTTCTTTCACTTTTTCTTCCACGTTTGCTTCCACTTTTTCTTCCAGGTTCACTTCTAGTTTTTCTTCCAATTTTTCTTCCACTTTTGCTTCTAGTTTTTCTTCCAATTTTGCTTCCAGTTTTTCTTCTAGTTTTGCTTCCCGTTTTTCTTCCAGATTTGATTCTAGGTTTGCTTCTAGTTTTACTTCCAATTTACCTTCCAATTTTACTTCCAAGATTGCTTATGGTTTGCTCCTATTTTGGCTTCCATTGTTACTTCCTTTTTTTCTTCTAAAAATGCTTCTTGTTATGCTTCCATTTATAAATTAGACACATATGTCAGTGCAAATCTCCGTGCAAAATGGTATGTTCACTTCGGCACCGACTTTTGCGTTGACTTTAGTGCCGACTATAGTGCCTGATTTAGCATAAAAAAAGTGGCACAAGCAATAGAACCTCCTTTAGTGCCTAGAATGGCATCGAAAATAGCACCTAAATTAGTGCCCAATTTCACTTCCAATTTTTTTTCCATGTTTTCTCCCATTTTTGCTCCTAGTTTTGTTCCCAGGTTTTCTTCCAAGTTTGCTTCTAGGTTTGCTTCGAAGTTTGCTTCCAGTTTTGCTTCTAGTTTTACTTCAAGGTTTGCTTCCAATGTTTCGTCTAGTTTTATTCTAGTTTTTCTTCCAATTTTTCTTCCAGTTTTTCTTTCAATTTTCCTTCTAGATTTGCTTCTAGGTTTGCTTCCAGATTTGCTTCCAAGATTTCTTCCAGGTTTGCTTCCAATTTTACTTCCAATTTTGCTTCAAAATTTACTTCAAAGATTTATTTATGTTTGCTCCTAGTTTGGCTTCCATTGTTACTTCCTTTTTTTCTTCTAAAAATTTATCTTGTTTTGCTTCCATTTATAAATTGGATACTTATGTCAGTGCAAATATCGGTGCAAAATGGCATGTTCATTTCGGCACCGAATTTTAGGTTGAATTTAGCGCCAACTTTAGTGCCGACTATAGTGTGTGATTTAGTGTCAAAAAAGTGGCACAAGAAATAAAACCTCCTATAGTTCCTAGAATAGCATCAAAAATAATACCTAAATTAGAGCCCAATTTAGCTTCCAATTTTCTTCCATGTTTTCTCCCATTTTTGCTCCTAGTTTTGTTCCTAGGTTTTCTTCTAGGTTTGCTTCTAGGTTTTCTTCCAAATTTTCTTCTAGTTTTGCTTCCAAGTTTTCTTCCAGTTTTTCTTCCAGGTTTGCTTCCAATTTTGCTTCCAATTTTGCTTCCAGTTTTGTTTCTATGTTTGCTTCTAGTTTTTTTCCCAATTTTACTTCCAGGTTTGCTTCCAGTTTTGCTTCTAGGTTTGCTTCCAATTTTTCTTTTGGTTTTACTTTCAAGTTTGCTTCTAGTTTTCCTTCCAATTTTCTTTCTAATTTTGTTTCCAATTTTGCTTCCAATTTTTTTTCTAATTTTGTTTCCAGTTTTTCTTCCAATTTTGCTTCCAGTTTTTCTTCTAGGTTTATTTCTAGTTTTGCTTCAAATTTTGCTTCCAGTTTTGCTTCCAAGTTTGCTTCTAGTTTTGCTTCCAGGTTTGCTTCCATGTTTTCTACCAGGTTTTCTTCTGGGTTTGCTTCCAATTTTGCTTCCAATTTTGCTTCTAGTTTTTCTTCCAATTTTGCTTCTAGTTTTGATTCTACTTTTGCTTCTAGATTTGCTTGAGGTTTGCTTCCAATTTTTCTTCCAAGTTTGCTTCCAGTTTTACTTCATATTTTGCTTCCAATTTTACTTCTAAGATTGCTTATGGTTTGATCCTTGTTTGGCTTCCATTGTTACTTCCTATTTTGCTTCTAAAAATGATTCTTGTTTTGCTTCCATTTATAAATTGGACACTTATGTTAGTGCAAATCTCGGTGCAAAATGGCATGTTCACTTCGGCACCAAATTTTGCATTGAATTTAGTGCTGACTTTAGCGTTGACTGTAGTGCATGATTTAGCATCAAAAAACTAGTGCAAGCAATAGCACCTCTTTAGTGCCTAGAATATTGTTGAAAATAGCACCTAAATTAGCACCCAATTTGGCTTCCAATTTTTCTTCCATGTTTGCTCCCATTTTTTTCCTAGTTTTGTTCCCAAATTTTCTTCCAGGTTTGCTTCCAAGTTTGCTTCCAGGTTTGCTTCTAGTTTGGTCAGTTTTCCTTCTAGTTTGTCTTCCAGGTTTGCTTCTAATTTTGCTTCCAGTTTTGCTTCCATGTTTGCTTCTAGTTTTTCTCCTAGTTTTACTTCTAGGTTTGCTTCCAATTTTGCTTCCAAGATTGCTTCCAGTTTTGCTTCTAGTTTTACTTCAAGTTTTGCTTATGGTTTTGCTTCCAATTTTTCTTCTAGTTTTGTTTCCAGTTTTGCTTCCAGTTTTTCTTCTAGGTTTGCTTCTAGTTTTGCTTCCAATTTTTCTTCCAATTTCGCTTCCAGGTTTGCTTCCAATTTTTCTTCTAGGTTTGCTTCAAGTTTTTCTTCAAGGTTTGCTTATGGTTTTGCTTCCAATTTTGCTTCCAATTTTGCTTCTAATTTTACTTCCAATTTTGCTTCTAGTTTTGATTCCAGTTTTGCTTCCATTTTTTCTTCTAGGTTTGCTTCCAATTTTTTCTCCAAGATTTCTTCCAGGTTTGCTTCAAGTTTTAATTCCAATTTTAGTGTATTTGAGTTCATAAATTGGACACTTATGTTAGTGCAAATCTGGGTGCAAAATGGAATTTTCACTTCGGCGGAAAATTTTGCACCGACTTTAGCACCAATTGTAGTGTGTGATTTAGCATCAAAGAAGTGGCGCAAGTAATAGCACCTCCTTTAGTGCCTAGAATAGCATAAAAAATAGCACCTAAATTAGCACCCAATTTGGCTTCCAATTTTTCTTTCATGTTTGCTCCCATTTTTGCTCCTAGTTTTCTTCCTAGGTTTCTTCCAGGTTTGCTTCTAAGTTTTCTTCTACGTTTGCTTCCAATTTTGCTTCTAGTTTTTCTTCCAAGTTTTCTTCAAGTTTTTCTTCCAATTTTGCTTCCAATTTTGCTTCCTGTTTTGCTTCCATGTTTGCTTCTAGTTGTGCTCCTAGTTTTACTTCCAAGTTTGCTTCCAATTTTTCTTCCATTTTTTCTTTTGGTTTTACTTACAGGTTTTCTTCTGGTTTTGCTTCCATTTTTTCTTGTAGTTTTTCTTTCAATTTTGCTTCCAGCTTTGCTTCTATTTTTTCTTCCAGTTTTGCTTCCAGATTTGATTCTAGGTTTGCTTCAAGTTTTTCTTCCAATATTTCTTCTAGGTTTACTTCCAATTTTACTTCCAATTTTGCTTCCAATTTTACTGCTAAGATTGCTTCTAGTTTGCTCCTAGTTTGGCTTCCATTGTTACTTTAATTTTTGCTTCTATAAATGCTTCTTGTTTTGCATCCATTTATAAATTGGACACTTATGTCAATGTAAATCTCGATGCAAAATGCCATGTTCACTTCGGCGGTGAATTTAGTGCCAACTTTAGTGTTTGATCTAGCATCAAAAGAGCAATGCAAGCAATAGCACCTCCTTTAGTTCCTAGAATAGTGTCAAAAATAACACCTAAATTACCACCCAATTTGGCTTCCAATTTTTCTTCCATGTTTGCTCCCATTTTTTCTCCTAGTTTTTTTCCCAAGTTTTGTTCCAGGTTTGCTTCTAGTTTTGCTTCCAGTTTTGCTTCCAGTTTTGCTTCCAGATTTGCTTCTAGGTTTGCTTCTAGTTTTTCTTCCAAGATTTCTTCCAGGTTTTCTTCTAATTTTGCTTCCAATTTTACTTTCAAAATTGTTTTTGTTTTTCTCCTAGTTTGGTTGTTCGTGTAATTAATATTTAATTACACTTGCATAACTTTACTTAGGTTTTTCTTAGGTAATAATTAGTTTACTTAATTAATAAGTAAGTTTTATTTAGTTGATCTATTTTTAGGTCAACATTAGGGTTGCATACATTGCTTTTATAAAACAATTCTCTTATTGTAATTTATGAATTATGAATATTATCAATTTGCACATTTCATGGAAAACTTTGCTTTTTGATGTTTTCTCTTATGTGGAAGGTGTTTAGGTTTGCATGTCTAATCTAGGGTTTCCAACATGGTATTAGAGCCTTGATATGCAACCCCTTCTCAAATTCTAGAGAAAATCATTGCAGAGTTTGTTCGAGGTTCCTCAAGGATTTTATGCCTTGATTTCATCTATGCAACATCTTAGATCAGATTGGGCTTCACCATTGGATTCAGAGCATTGAGAAAATTCAGGTTTGGCTTTCATTTTGCAGATTTTGGTCATGATTTGCCAGATTTGTGAGGGTTTCATGTTTGCTCATTTTTTGGAAGCTCTAGGGGAAGCCTATTTTTCGAAGCATCTTGAAACAAAAAGGACACCAACATCGCATTTTCCAACACCACAAAACCCTAAGATCACCTTTTATTTCATTGATTTTGGTGAAATTGATTTGGAAGGCAAAACCAATTTGCCAAGGAGGCCATACAGCCTCAACAGCACGCATTCTGAGGCAATTTTCTTCACAAAAATCGAGAAAAAAAATAAAAAAATTGAGTTGTTTTTTGCGCCGCCCACACAGAAGGAAGGTGCCATCGGGCAGCCACCGCTCTGCCGCCTGTTCACCACCTTTGAGTGGCGCTCAGCCCCTCCGGCTATCGGTCGGTCCAGCCCCCGCGGGCTCCAACACCTGCCGCCACGGTCCTATGGGGGACCGAGCGCTATGCGCCCAGCCCCCGGCCACCTCCTGCAGACACCCGTCGGTCACATGGGTGACCAAGGGCTCCACCCTAGGCCCCTGCATGCCAGCCCTTGGTCACGCACAGGACCAGGGGCCGGAATTTTTTTGGCCCCTTGGGCTGCCTGCAAGCCTTATTGGCCAAATTGGAGCACTTTTACAAAATCGGGCGTAACTTTTGTGTACGTGTCTTTTTTTCGCAAACAAGATACCGTTGGAAAGCTGATTCTGACACCAATCTAGTGCTGAAGGTAGTTTTCTCTGATTTTTCTCCAAATTTTTTTTGCAGGTCCTTAAACTCAGAACTTGTGTTTTTCACTCCGGAGGGCATATCTTTTGACTCGGTGATCCTTTTTTCACCATTCTTGCGGCATTGGAAAGCTGGTTCAGTCCTCTAAATAGATATGAGGTGTTTTTAAAATTTATGTTTATGCATTTTTAGGTATTCTCTCCTTTTGTAGTCATTGGGTATTGTAATAAATGAACTGATATAAAGTTCCACTGGGGGGGTTTCTTGCATAATAATCTTCATTGTGTTTTGATGAAAACTGGAATGGGTTGTAATTTGGTTTCTTAGTTTCTTTTGGCCATTTTTTTTCTGAGCTTGACACATATCAGATTCATTTTGGTTCACACTTTAGATTGAGAGCCTATGGTTAATGATCCACATCGGATCCATCTCAGTTTGAGGGCTACTAAATTTGTGGTTAATGTTCCCGAGTCTTTATGGTACTTGTTCCCATGGAAGAGTTTCAGTCTTATTTTGATATCAGCATTGAGATTCACGGCTTCCAGATTCTGTCATCATCATATCATCTACTGTTGCTTTATAGATTCCAGGGTTGTTCTAGTTTGGAGTGTTCGAGTGTTCTATGGTATCAGGTTTGTTGTTGCTTTTATCATGATTCCTTGAGTCAATCAGTGACTCTCATCTAGTTTTAGTAGTAGATAGAAGTATCTTTCCTTGTTTGCTAGATTTTGGTTCCACTGTTACGCCACAGTGTTCTTCCAGTGCTTCTTTGCAGTAGTCATCTCATTGTAGTGGGGGTTGTCCCACTAGGTTTTCCTTCTCTACCTCATTATTGCATTTGTACATGGGTACCTGATCAGGCCTTGTTGTCGAGACCCATTCATGTTTTCTTGCATTCATCTTAGTTTTAGGTGCATGCTTATTTAGTCTCCCTAAGTTGCACTTATGAGGGGGTGTTAGTGTAATTAATATTTAATTACACTTGCATAACTTTACTTAGGTTTTGCTTAGGTAATAATTAGTTTACTTAATTTATAAGCTTTATTTAGTTGAGCTATTTTTAGGTCAACATTAGGGTTGAATACATTGCTTTTATAAAGCAATTCTCTTATTGTAATTTCTGAATTCTGAATATTATCAATTTGCACATTGACATGCAAAGCTTTGCTTTTTTTATGTTTTCTCTTTTGTGGAAGGTGTTGAGGTTTGCATGTCTAATCTAGGGTTTCTAACATTGGCTTCCATTGTTACTTCATTTTTTGCTTCTAAAAATGCTTCTTGTTTTGCTTCCATTTATAAATAGGACACTTATGTCAGTGCAAATCTCGGTGCAAAATGGCATGTTCACTTTCACACCGAATTTAGCGCAGAATTTTGTATCGACTTTAGCGCTGACTGTAATACATGATTTAGTGTCACAAGGAATAGAACCTCCCTTAGTTCCTAGAATAGCATTGAAAATAGCACTTAAATTAGTGCCCAATTTGGCTTCCAATTTTTCTTCCATGTTTGATCCCTTTTTTTCTCCTAGTTTTGTTCCCAGGTTTTCTTCTAGGTTTTCTTTTAGGTTTGCTTCCAGGTTTGCTTCTGGTTTAAGTTCAAATTTTTCTTTTAGTTTTGTTTCCAGTTTTTCTTCCAGTTTTGCTTCAAATTTTTCTTCCAGGTTTTCTTCTAGTTTTGCGTCCAATTTTACTTCCAGATTTGATTCCAAGTTTGCTTTCATGTTTGCTTCTAGTTTTGCTTCCAATTTTGCTTCCAGTTTTTCTTCAAGTTTTTCTTCCAATTTTGCTTCCAGTTTTGCTTCCAGTTTTTCTTCCAGATTTGCTTCTAGGTTTTCTTCTAGTTTTTCTTCCAAGATTTCTTCCAGATTTTCTTCTAGTTTTACTTCCAATTTTTCTTCCAATTTTACTTCCAAGATTGCTTCTAGTTTGCTCCTAGTTTGGCTTCCATTGTTACTTCCTTTTTTGCTTCTAAAATTGCTTCTTGTTTTTCTTCCATTTATAAATTGGACACTTATGTTAGTGCAAATCTCGGTGCAAAATGGAATGTTCACTTCAGCACCAAATTTTGCATCGATTTTAGCTCCAACTATAGTGCATGATTTAGTGTTGAAAAAGTGGTGCAAGCAATAGCACCTCCTTTAGTGCCTAGAATAGCATCGAAAATAGCACCTAAATTAGTGCCCAATTTGGCTTTTGATTTTTCTTCCATGTTTTCTCCCATTTTTACTGCTAGTTTTGTTCCCAGGTTTTCTTCCAAGTTTGCTTCTAGGTTTGCTTCCAGTTTTCCTTTAGTTTTTTTCCAGGTTTTCTTCCAATTTTGCTTCCAATTGTTCTTCCAGTTTTGTGTCCATGTTTGCTTCTAGTTTTGCTCCCAGTTTTACTTCTAGGTTTGCTTCCAATTTTTCTTCCAGGTTTGCTTCTTGTTTTACTTCCAAGTTTGCTTCTAGTTTTTCTTCAAATTTTGCTTCTAGTTTTTCTTCAAATTTTGCTTCTAGTTTTGTTTCCAGTTTTGCTTCAAGTTTTTCTTCTAGGTTTGCTTCTAGTTTTTCTTCCAATTTTGCTTCTAGTTTTGCTTCCAAGTTTGTTTCTAGTTTTGCTTCCATGTTTGCTTCCAATTTTTCATCCAGGTTTGATTCTAGTTTTGCTTCCAATTTTTCTTCCAGTTTTGCTTCTAGTTTTTCTTCCAATTTTGCTTACAATTTTGCTTCCAGTTTTGTTTCCAGTTTTGCTTCGATATTTTCTTCTAGGTTTACTTCCAATTTTTCTTCCAAGATTTCTTCCAAGTTTGCTTCCAGTTTTACTTTCAATTTTGCTTCCAATTTTACTTCCAAGATTGCTTTTGGTTTGCTCATTGTTTGGCTTCCTTTTTTGCTTCTAAAAATGCTTCTTGTTTTGCTTCCATTTATTAATTTAATATGTTTTATTTCAATTTAATTAGCTAAATATATCATGCCTCTTAAATAACTGAAATTATTATAGAGTAAGTAAATTAAATAGTATGTTTTATTTCAATTTAATTAGTTAAATATATCATACCTCTTAAATAACACAAATGATTATAGAGTAAGTAATTTAATTAATTAACTCATATGATTAAATAATAAGATAATTATTATAACATGATCATCGTCTATAATTAAAACAAGTTAGTCAAATACCTATAATTTAATTGAATTTGACAACATCCATCTTGAGCGGTAAATTAAAATCATCATACATAATAAATATCCCTCCAAAACTCATCAATCACTTTTAATATATATAAATTGACAAGTCAATACTGATAAGATCATCATCATATATAACTAAAACAAGTGTAAGTCAAATATGCCAGTAGATCAATAACATGTCAAAATGATACAGGTCCAACAATCAACATAAGTCAAAATGATACGTGTACAAATGATATAAGTAAAAATGATAAATTATGTAACTCAAATTGATACAAGTTAGGATGATACATGTCCAAATGATATAAGTTAAAATCATACAGGTCAATATGATACAACTCAATAATATGGTATTGTAGGTCATGAAAATGATACATATGATAGTAACCATGAAAAGAGGCATCATACTGATATATCAAAAATGATCCATGATGCAATCTATATGATCATGAACGTCACTGGTTACTACCAACAACTGTCTCATCATCATCATCACCATCGTGATCATCATCATCATGATCTTCATCATCATCATTTTCATTAGCCTTAGAGTCTCTTTTATATGCATCATCATCATCCTCTACCATGTGATCTATATCGGTAGAACCAATATTTTCTAGATCTATATCATCATGAGGATCATATTAATCTTCTAGAAGACTCGTGTTCTGCAAAAATAAAACATTTAGAATGAAAATTTATTATTTATTTCATGCAATAATTTATTTTTTTGTTATATATCGAATATTACAACATATGAGATGAAACCATAATCATATTACATTATATCAAAGTGCACTTACCATAATAAAATTTCAAAAAAATTACAGATAATATGTCATTCTAGTTATGTAAAACATGCAACAATTTTAATAAAAGTTAGTAAAGATCATAAAAAATATTGTAATACAATTTAACTATCAATTGTAAATTCTATTACATAACCTTAAGTGCCACCCTTTGCATTTTGTGCTCTATATGATTATGTTTACCTTGAAGATCCTTTTAGAGTTAAATGGTCCATATATCTTCTTATCTTATATTTGAGAAGTAGGTATTTTTCTCAGAGATTTTGGCACTGTAATATGCTTCAAAGGTTCTTTGAGAATTAACTAGTCTATTTGTCCTTGTATTTGAGAGTTAACATTTATGGTTTAGTTTTTTTTTTGGAAGAAAGCTATGACATGCAACAATACTTGAGAATATAGAGAATAGTTCATCAAGACATTTTGTACTTTGATTATACTATTTTTGAGTGACCTTTGTTGGAAAATGTGCCTCAAAATTACTGACATGAAACTATTGAAAGAGAAAAATTGATGAGACTCTTGGAATGTCTTGCCAACAAGCAGCTTAGCTTTGAATAATGGACTCGATCAGATTGGTTTGACTAGTGACTAGTCTTTTCAATGAAATAAATCAAGCTAACAATGGATTTCGGTATGTGTTTTATCAGTAGTGTTAGTTTTCTCGATGAGATATGATCGGTGCGACTCTTTCCGATCTGAACAAGTTTGTGAAGTTCTTCTATGTAAACTCGTCGAAGAGACTCCTCCCAATGGAAGGTCATCAGAGTAACTTATTTCATCAGATGAGCTTTGGAATCTCACAATGGTTTGTGATTTCTCTCCAATGGAACCTCGTTAGATTAAGTCTTGTCGATGGACCATTGTTGAATGGCATTGGATTAACCTGGGTCTTTGGCCTAGCTTTGGATTATCATCCTATCTATATTGGTCTACATGATGGAATCAATTGAGGTAAGTCTTCTCGATGAGAGATGAACAAACAAAAAAAATTGGTATGACATGAACTATTAGAGGAGCTTTGGAGACTCCCTGCAAGGCAGGATCTCAACCTAATGGTCTTTTGTTCAAAGAGACTTCACCAAGTCAGAGTGATAGAGTGATAGAAGACTGTGTAGTGTGTCATTTTCAAATGGGTAGTTTGGCATTAGTGAGACATGATCTGGTGTCTCACCGATAAGTGATACAGTTGAAGAATTTTGATCGAATGATTGTCCTACGTAGTTTGTTTTGAACCAATGAGAGCAGCAAAATGTAAACCATTTGCAGTTGGAATATTATGACCATTCACTCATGGGAGATAAAAAAAAAATTTGTGAACTGTGAACAAAATGGAACTCTCTGTAATGTTCGAATATTGAATAGTTCAAATTGTGGTAGAGTTGTTTGATTGGAACAAGGGTTGATCAATGTGTGATTTTCATTGTATGATTTTGGAGAGCATTGTAATAGTGATGTTCTACTATGCAAGGTTGATCAGGGAAATGGTGCTACTGTAAAATTGACCTCTCAAAGTGAATTTTGGTCTTTGTATGTAATTTTTTTACTGTAATACAAATAGGATTTACTTGGTGTGGTGGGTTTTTCTCCCGTAAGGGTTTTCCCACGTAAATCTCATTTCCAATTGTGTATGTGTTTATTTCTCTATTATGTTATTCCTTTCATGTGCATCTTAATGAACTATAATTGCAAAATTTAAAGACATATATGCATTATTTTTTGAGTTTTGACATTAAGAGAGTTTGTTTTGCACCTTATGCTTTCCTTACAAGTGGTATTAGAGCCTGGCTAGTTGTGTTATCTTTGTGGGTAGGTTGGGTGTTTTGTGTCAATTTTGTTTAGTGGGAGTCTTGTACAAGTATACTAATTGAAATTAAATATTGTAATGGTAATGGAAATTACATCAGGAAAGATTGAAATTGAGAAATTCAATGGCAACAACTTTGAGTTGTGGAAACTCAAAATGGAAGATTTGTTAGTTGATTGTGATCTTTGGGTTGTTGTGTCTAGAATGAAACCTTCTGGAATGAAGCAAGAAGAATGGGAACTAGCATATCAAAAATAAAAAGGGTTGATAACACTTTGTTCTCCTAAACGTTCATGAAGAGAAGACTGCAACCTCTTTGTGGAAGAAACTTGGTGATATTTATCAGGGCAAGTCCTTGGTGAATAAGTTGTTCTTAAGGAATAAGTTGTACTCTTTGAAAATGTAGGGAGGCACATCTGTTGCTGATCATTTGAATACTTTTAAGATGCTAATTTCTTAGTTAGAATATATGGGTGTGAAGATTGATGAAGAAGATCGATGTATGCTATTGTTATGTTCTTTGTCGGATTCTTGGGATCACTTGATGATGGCTATTGGGATTACGACATCCACTTTTAAGATGGAAGGAATTATTTCTTCTTTGTTATCAGAAGAGATGAGAAGGAAATATTTTGAGATGGTGAAGGAGTCTCTTGTTGTTCGATGCATATCGAAAGAAAAGGGCAAGAATAAGGACATGAAGTCCAAATCGAAATCAGAAGGGAGATCAAAGTCTCCTGGCAAGAAGTCCAAGGTGAAGTGTTGGAACTGTGGACAGCTTGGTCATGTCTAAAAGGATTGCAAAGAGGATAAAAAAAGAAGAAGCAGAACTCTTTCGATAATGATTCTTCTTAGAGAAAAGTGGATGCCTTCATTGTAGCCTTGGTAACTCAGGCATCAGATGATGTTTAGCTGATTGATTTTGGAGCATCTTTCCAAATGACATCTCATAGAGACTAGTTCATAAAGTATGAAAAATACGATGGTGGAAAGGTGTATTTGGCAAGTGATTCATCTCTAGAAATAGTTGGTCATGGAAGAGTCAGAATTTAGTTCCCTGATGGAAGAGTGAAGGGAATCAATGATGTAGTGCATATACTAGGTCTGGCTCAAAATTTATTCTGTTAGTAAGTTGAATGATGTTGGTGTATAGATCTCTTTCTCTAATGGTATTTGTAAGATGACTAGAGGCTCTATGATGTTGTCAAAGGGTTCTCAAATTGGTACTCTATATAAACTGGATGCCTATGCAATTCAATGCAATAGTGCTTCTAAATAAACCATGTAAATCTGAACATGTAGGGAAAGGGGCGATTGTTCCAATGGGAGCTAATTATTTGGAGATGAAGCTTCTAGATGAGAAAAAAATGCTATGGCATCATAGGCTTGGCAACATTGCAGAAAAATGTTTAAAATTTTTGAAAAATTAAAACCTGGTTGAAGGGCTTGATGACTGTAACCTTGAATTTGAATTTTGTGAACATTGTATATATGGAAAACAACACCATGTTTCATTTTATTCTAGTCCTCATAAGTATTCTAGTATACTTGATTACATTCATTTTGATGTGTGTGGTCTAGTGAATGTTCCTTCGTTATTGAAATCTAAATATTATGTTTCTTTTATTGATGACTATTTGAGAAGGGAATTTGCGTATTTTTTAAAATGTAAATTAGAAGTGTTCAGTCATTTTAAGCAAATTAAAAACCCTATGGAAAATCAGACTAGAAGATAAATAAAGTGTTTAAGGACTGAAAATTGTGGTGAGTTTTGTTCTGATGAGTTTGAAAGGTACTGCAAATATCATGGAATTAAAAGACATTAAGCTACACCCTACACTCTGTAGAAAAATGGAGTTGCTGAAAGTTTCAATAGAATGGTGATGGAAAGGGCAAGAAGTATGTTGAGCAATGTTTGATTGGAGGAGAAATTTTGGGCTAAGGCAGTAGCAACAACTTGTTATTTAATAATTTATTCCCCTAACTCTGCCCTTGTTGATAAAACACCTTTGGAAGCATGGTCTAGAAAGAAGCCCTCTCTAAGTCATATTTGAGTCTTTGATTGTGAGGAATATGCATATGTTCTGAATGAAAAAAGGATCTAAAGTGGAGGACAAGGTTGTTAAATGTATTTTTATTGGATATCACATTGGCATAAAAGGATACAAGCTTTGGAATCCTGAGACTAAGAAGGTTTTGTACAATAGAAATGTTATTTTTCATTAGTTGAAGTCTTCTACTTTAGATCTGCAATCAGAAAACAAAAAGGATGTAGTTGAATTTCCTCCCACACAAGATAAAGAGGAATTAAAAATTCAAAATGTACCTGAATCTAAGGAGAGCTCGCGCAACTCTGAAATTTCTGAGTAAGATGATGAACAATGTCCTTAGTCTCAACTTGTGAGGAGGTCTACACGTAAAAGGTGACAACCAGATAGGTATGGATTCTCTATGTTGGATTCTAGTTGTGCCTATGCTTTGATTACTAACACAGATGAGCTTAGGACTATAAAAGAGGCAATTAAAATGTTTGATTCAGATTCCTAGTTCCATTGCCTGAAGGTAGAAAGCTTGTGGGCTGCAAATGGGTATTTAAAAAGAAAATTGGGCTGGATGGTTGTGTTGAAAAGTATAAAGCGGGGTTGGCTGGAAAGGGATATTCCCAAGTAGAGGGAAATGATTATGGGGAAATTTTTTCTCCACTAGCAAAATTGACATCTATCAAATTTCTTTTGTCACTTGCAGTTGCATATGATTTAGAGATCAAACAGATGGATGTGAAGACAACTTTTCTTCATGTTGATTTTCAAAAAGAAATTTATATGTCCCAACCAGAGCACTTTGTGAAAAAAGGTAAAGAAAATCTGGTTTGCAAGTTAAATAAAACTTTTTATGGATTGAAACAATCTCCTAGAATGTGGTACTAGAAATTTGAAAAAAATTGTTTTCATTGGGTTTTGTAAGATCGAAATCACATCACTGTGTGTGTACTTCAAAACTGAAAATGGTCGTATTCTTATTATTGCCCTCTACATTGATGATATGTTATTCATTGAGAATAGTAAGTTTATGATTTCTGATCTAAAATCTTAGTTGCCTTCAAAATTTGAAATGAAATATTTGGGTGTAGCTAGGTATATTCTGGGGATGGAAATAACTAGGGATAAAAAGAGTAGAAAACTTTGGCTCAGCTAGAATAAGTATATTAATAGTGTTCTCGAGAGGTTTGGTATGATTGATTGCAAGCAGCTAGTTGTTCAAGTTTTGTAGGGAATGAAGCTATATGTTGAAGATTGTCTAAAATATCCTTCTAAGAAGGAGGACATGACTAGGGTGCCTTATGCAAGTGTAGTTGGAAGTTTAATGTATGCAATGGTCTATACAAGGCCAAAGATTGCCCTAGCAGTGGGAGTACTTAGTTGTTTTATGGAAAATCTAGGAAGGCTACATTGGGATGTTGTGAAAAGAGTCTATAGGTATCTAAAGGGAACTTCAAAATATGCATTGTGTTACCATGGAAATTTTCTTGGATCATAGAGGACTCTCAGCATTCATGGGTATGTGGATTTTGATTGGGCAGGGGACATTTATAGCAGAAGATCCACCAGTGGATATATTTTCATGGTGAATGGTGGTGCAGTTAGTTGGATGAGCAAGAAGTAGGCTATAGTCACTTTTTCCACTACGGAGGCAAAATACATGGTAGCTGCGTATGCTTGTAAAGAAGCAATCTAGTTAAAAAAATTATGTTTTTAACATTGGGTTTGATGTAGGGAAGATTACAATTTATTGTGATAGTTAGAGTGCTATTTGTCTTGCAAAAATTCCTACTTTTTATGCTGGGATGAAACATATTGATGTGCAGTATTAGTTTGTACGAGATAAGGTGGTGGATGGAAACGTCTATTTAGAAAAAGTGGATACTCTAGAAAATTTTGCAAATGCATTGAGGAAACCAGTAAGCACAGATAAGTATAGGTGGTGTGCCAATTTAATGGGCCTTGGTGCCCATGAATCTCAGTAGTTTTTGAATGCTCTAGAGGTGTTATTAAGCTCTTCATCAAGTGAGAGATTGTTGGAAAATGTGCCTCAAACTTATTGACATGAAACTCCTCAAAGAGAAAAATCGGTCAGACTCTTGGAATGTCTTGATCAAAAGCAACTTAGCTCTGAAAAATGGACTCGATCAGGTCGATGTGACTAGTGATTGGTCTTGTCGATGAAAGAAATCGATTTGATATTGGATTTTGATATGTGTCTTATCGATAGTGTCGGTTTTCCCGATGAGATATGATCAATGTGACTCTTGTCAATTTGAACAATTTTGTGAAGTTCTTCTATATAAACTCATCAAAGAGACTGCTCCCAATGGAAGGTCATCAGAACAACTTATGTCATTGGAGGAGCTTTGGAATCTCAAACCAATTTGGGATCTCTCTTTGATGGAACCTCCTCAGAGTAAGTCCTACCAATGGATCATTATTGAATGGCATCAGAATAACCTGGGTCTTCAGCCTAGCTTTGGATTATCATCTTGACTATATTGGTCTTCTTGATGGAATTGATTGGGGTAAGTCTTCCTGATGGGAGATGAACAAATAGAAACCTTTGGTATGATGAACTATTGAAGGATCTTTGCAGACTCCCTTCGAGGTAGGATTGCATCCTGATGGTCTTTTTTTTTAAGAGACTTCACCAAGTTAGAGCGATAGAGCGATAGAAGATTGTGTAGTGTGTGATTGTCAAATGGGTAGTTTGGTATCGACGAGACATGCTCTAGTGTCTTAAGTGATACAATTGAAGAATTTTTACTGAACGACTGTCCTACATGGTTTATTTTGAACCAATGAGAGAATAAGAATGTAAACCATTTGTAGCTAGACTGTTGTGACCGTTCACTCGTGGGAGATCAACATATCATTTGTGAACTGTGAACAAAATGGAACTCTTTCTAATGGTCAAAGGTTGAATAGTTTGAATTGTGGTAAATTTTTTTAATTGGAACTAGGGTTGATCAGTGTGTGATTTTCATTGTATTCTTTTGGAGAGCATTGTAACAGTGATGTTCTACTATGCAAGGTTGATCACATAAATGTTGTTGTTGTAAAATTGCCATCTGAAAGTGAAGTTTGATGTTGGTATGTAATTTTTTTACTATAATACAAAGAGGCTTTACTTGGTGTAGTGGGTTTTTCTCCTATAACATTTTTCCCATGTAAATTTACTGTCCAATTGTGTATGTGTTTATTTCTCTATTATGTTATTCCTTTCATGTGCATCTTAATGAACTATAATTGCAAGATTGAAAGACGTATTTGCATTCTTCTCTAAGTTTTGACATTAGGAGAGTTTTTTTTTCACCTTAAGCTTTCCTTACAATATTTTCATGTATATAATCATATAATGTTCATGTATTTTAATATAAGGAAGCTATGGAGGTAGTTCAAAGAGATGGCCCTGAACTTTTTCCTCGTCTTACAAAGTCTGCAGGAACATGAATAGGGATCAAATTTTGAGAGTCTGGTTTAAGTTTGAATTCAAGAAATGACAAAATTGTGAAGGTTGGAATGGATTTTAATGTATCACTTGGGTTTTATAATTTGTAGTTGCAAACTAGTAACCCCAAAACACAAAATTATTCATTGCTCCTTGATGACACTATGGTTGTTAAGGATAAAGGGCCTAAAAATGCAACTAGGGTTAGCTCCAAAGTATACACTAACGTTTCATAATCATTTAATGATGATGATGAAGATGAGGAGGTGAAACAAAAACCCAAGGCTAAGGTAAATGGAGGAGAATAAGGAATCTCCAAGGAAACCTTACAATCTGATAATCAGGAGATGACTAAAGAAGAGCAGTGTCGACAATATCAAGTAGAACTTGCAAGGAAAAATAATAAGGAGACTATAAGAAGATTGGTTGTAGGGGGAATTAGTATAGGAGATTGGCATGGCTCTTCCAAGCCATCCACTACGATGGTTTCCTACAAAAATGTGGATGATATCCCCATTTCTAGAGAGCTCATGATTCAGGTTGATATGAAAAATGATGTTGTTGTGGTACCCATATATGGCATCATGGTTCCATTTCATGTAGTCACCATCAAGAGTGTTACAAACCAACAAGATGGAGGGAATTCTTATATAAGGATAATTTTCAATGTTCCAGGTACTGGATTTAATTCCAACTACATGCCAACATTGAAATTCCCTAGCAGTATTTATGTTAAGGAATTTTCCTTTAGATCCAAGGATTTAAAGAACATCAACCATATGGTACAAATGATTAAATTCCACAGATGATCTATAGCAATGAAAGAGTCTGACATTGAAATTCCTAGCAGTAGAGAGCTCATGATTCAAGTTGATACAAAAAATGATGTTGTTGTGGTACCTATATATGGCATCATGGTTCCATTTCATGTAGCCACCATCAAGAGAGTTAAAATCCAACAAGATGGAGGGAATTCTTATATAAGGATAATTTTCAATGTTCCAGGTACTGGCTTTAATGCCAACTACATGCCAACATTGAAATTTCCTAGTAGTATTTATGTTAAGTAAATTTCCTTTAGGTCCAAGGATTTAAAGAACATCAACCATGTGGTACAAATTATTAAATCCCATAGATGATCTGTAGAAATCAAATAGTTTGAAAAGGTAGAGAGAGATACACTAGTGACTTAGGAGAAACTTTATATTTCAAAATCAAATCCAATTAGGCTAGCATACTTGTGGATCAGGACAACATTTGGTGGAAGAGGAAGAAAGATGGATGGAACTCTATAGGCCCACCATAATTGATTTCAGTATTCAACCATGAGAGCAGAAGAGAGAGTTGATATCATGTATCAAAAAATTAAACATGCATTCTTCTAGCCAGTGGAGAAGGAGATGATTACTTTGCTTCACTTTCATTTGCATAACCATATCATGGTGGGAACCAAGAAGACTAAGGATGTCCATTTTTACGTGGAGGTAATGGATGTGGTACAAAATTTTGGAGGGGAAAGAAGGTCAATGTATGATCTTGATGAAATTGAGGAAGAACAACAATAGAGGGACAAGAAATATAAAATCAATGCAGAGTTTCAAGGATTTTTCAAGTGAGTAAAAGAGCTATGTGATTAGCCTCATCTAAAATATTTTGAACTAGAGTTTGATATACCATTTAGAGAGCTTAGTTGTCATGGAATTCCTTTCAAAGCCTCTGCTTTTATTATTTTTACAATAATTTTTTTGGTAGATTTGGTGGAATTACCTTTCTTAGTAATCAATATTAGTGATATTGATATTGTTAACCTTGAGAGAGTAGGAGTTGGGCAAAAGGAATTTGATATGGCTCTTTTTTTCAAAGACTTCAAGCGAGATGTACTATGCATTGACGCCATTCCTCAATCTTCACTTGATGGCATCAAGGAATGGATGAAATCCATGGATATAAAGTATTATGAAAACATAATGATCTTGAACCGGTGGTCAATTTTCAAGACTATTATTGATGATCTAGATAATATTTTTGAAGATGCTAGTTGGGAATTTTTGAATATGAAAGCTAGTGATTTTGATTCTAGTAATGTAGAAGAGTCATATCAAGGATATGAACCCTCTAATGTAGATGATGAATCATAATAGATTTCATGTATCCACCATCAAGAGTGGTACAAGCCAACAAGATGGAGGGAATTCTTGTATAAGGATAATTTTCATTGTTCCAAGTACCGGTTTTAATGCCAACTACATGCCAACATTGAAACTCCCTAGAATTATTTATGCTAAGGAAATTTCCTTTAGATCCAAGGATTCAAAGCACATAAACCATGTGGTACAAATTATTAAATCCCATAGACAATCTGTAGCAATGAAAGATTCTAAAAAGGCAAAGAGAGCTACACTGGTGACTCAGGAAAAACTTCGACTTTCAAAAGCAAAGCCAATTAGGTTGATAGACTTGTGGATTGGGATAGAATTTGGTGGAAGAGGAAGAAAAATGATTGGAAATCTAGAGGCCCACCATAATGGATTTTGGTATTCAACCATGAGAGCAGAAGAGAGATTTGATATCATGTATCAAAACATTAAGCATGCATTCTTCCAGCCAGTGGAGAAGGAGATGATTACTTTGCTACATTTTCATTTGGATAACCATATCATCGTGGGAACCAAGAAGACAAAATATGTCTAGTTTTATGTGGAAGCAATGGATCTGGTCCAAAATTTAGGAACGACAAGAAGGTCAATGTATGATCTTGATGAAATTGAGGAAGAACAAGAAGAGAGGGACAAGAAAAACAAAATCAATGTAGAGTTTCAAGGATTTTTCAAGCGAGTAAGAGAGCTATGGGAGAAACCTCATCTAAAATATTTTGAACTAGAGTTTGATATACCATTTAGAGAGCTCGGTTTTCATGGAGTTCATTTCAAAGCCTTTTCTTTTATTGTTCCTATGGTAAATTTTTTGGTAGAGTTGGTGGAATTACCTTTCTTAGTAATCACTATTAGTGAGATTGAGATTGTTAACCTTGAGAGAGTAGGAATTGGGAAAAAGGCATTTGATATGGCTATTTCTTTCAAATAATTTAAGCAGGATGTACTCTACATTGACACTATTCCTCAATCTTCTATTGATGGCATCAAGGAATGGCTGAACTTCATGCATATAAAGTATTATGAAAGCATAATGACCTTAAACTAGCAGCCAATTTCCAAGAATATTATTGATGATCCAGATAAATTTATTGAAGACGGTGTTTGGGAATTTTTGAATATGGAAGCTGGTGATTCTAATTCTGATAATTCAGAAGAGTTGGATCAAGGATGTGAACCCTTTGATGTAGAAGAGGAATCAGAATAATCTACATCCTTCTACTATTTATTCATGCACATAAATGGTTCAACTATTTCTAAAAATGATGCATATATGTTAACTTGATCAGTGTTGTTACTTTGGTAGTTTAAATTCTATGGCAACCAGGCATTAGGCCATTATGTGCGAGAGCACGTTTGTGTTTTTAGTTAGCTTTTTTGGATAGATCTACTAGGTGTTAAGGACATTCCATTTATCTTTTGAATGTTAAGAATTATAGTATTACATGCTTCTCTATATTGATCAAATTAGGATGTAGGTTTTTTACTGCTGATTTCTTTATTTATGGAGTTTTATTTTAACTTGGTTGAGAATAATTTACTAGCCTTTTTAAAATTATATGGAAAAATTAAGTGGTTGGTTAGCTACGCCAAGTGATGTAGACTACAAGGATGTGCTAGATCTATAAGATTCCTACCAATATGCATCAAAACATTCTTATATGTTAAGAGAATGGTAGCATCATGAGGAAGGATGGAAAAGATGCATGTGGATCACTTAGTAGAATTGCAACATGAATTCAAGGAAGCACTCCTTGAGATACCATGTTTGAGAGAAAATAAGATAAATCAAATCAACATGGGACTAAGTTACTCAAATGATACAAATCATAACTTAAATGAGGACACTTAAGAGATATTAAAAGACCATAGCCATTAATTAAAAGATGTGATGAAAATAAGGCATGAATGCCACCCACTACCCTTTAAGGCAAACAATATTATTTTCCTCAAGATGAAATAATGGGATGATTGAGTGGGATCTAGGTCCAATAGAGAAGAACTTTACAACTCATCTTACCCATCAATAAACAACTCAACACAAGAAATGCAAATTGACATATTAACACAACAATATCCAACTAATTTATTGAAATTCAACTATTGATACTTCGTTCTCCATCTAGATTACAAAATCATCCCACCTTTTGCTTTGTAACTTTTCCTTTTCAAATTGCTCTGGATGCTAGCCATATTTCTCCTCCTATCAAAACATTGCACATGGACTAGTTAAACTAATTAATATGAAATCATTTAATTTTTCCTAGGAAATTAAAAAATAAATCATTTAACATATTAAATATACTTACAAATGTATAGATCAAGGCTTGTAAACCTTTCTGGCCATTGTGATGTGTGGCATGAAGTTTTTCAAGACTAGTGTTGGAGGCCTTGTTCTGGAACATATAATAATTCAATTTAACTATGAACAAATAAAATTTAAAAATTGTTTAATAAATTTTATATAATTTTATTAGAAAATTCAAATAGCTATGTACTCTCCTCACCAAACTTATTTCATGCATTGGACTTGTCATATGATTTTAAAAGCTCTTTCCATACTTTCACACTTACATCAATTGGCCTTTTTTTGAGCCTTAGCTTGGGAGGGAGTTTTTTATCTTCTTTGTTTGGCTACACCAAAATCTCTTGCAATTTTGAGACATTCGTAGCTTTATCTTCTTTATAGACCAACCTATGCCAAATTCATTCTCCATGTCATGGATAACTACTTTTTTTAGGTGCATGGGTATCTTTGAGGATGGAAAATGTAGATGGTCTTTGAATCATTGAAGGTGTGATTCCTTCAACCTATTCACAAACATTTTTCCAACATCTGTCATTCGAACTTCCCCTAAAACTATATCATATTATATCTTGGTATTGTAGCTACCAATGCAAGATGCAAAAGATAGCGTGGTGGAAGAATTTTGTGTCCTAGGAGTGGTTGGGACATTGGAAGTCTCCGGTCCCTATTCCACAATCCTAGAATTTACTATTATCAATATCCTCCTAGATTTTTCGTTCGATCTAGAACTGCTTGTGGAATCAATTGATTCCCTTTAACACTGCTGATTTGGTTTCAATGTTTAAGGGGCTTCACTAGATCATTTTTCTATGTATCTAGCAAGCATTTTCAAGTCCACAATATCCAATTTTTTCATTGCCTCTACCCCCAATATGGAATCCAATGCCTCTTTATCTTTGTAAGTCTCATGTCTCTCTCTCTCTATATATATATAAAATAAATTTCTTATTTTAAATTTAAAAATAAAAAGATAAAAATGAAAATGAAGAAAACAATGGAAACATTTACAAATCTATAAATTGACAATGAATTACCTAATTGTGGACAGAGTCTACTCCCTTTGATCTCTTCATTCTATTACTTTAAATTTTGAGGCAACCTAGCGAAAATTATTTTTGTCTAGTTTGTGGAGGCAAACAAAGTACACACTGTCAGGTATGATAAAATCCTATTAAAAAAAAATTGTAGGGAAAATATATTTGAAAGGATATAATTATATGCAAAATAAAACAAATGTATTATACAAAATTCAAGGTTTGTGCACTTGTATAGAATGGTAATCTTTGGGGGATAAAAAGGGTGTGGAGTGTGGTTTTATTGAGAATTAACATCGATAAGTCCCATGCTCAAGTTGCATCCACTGAATAGAAAGAAAATGAAAGTGTGTGCACAATCAATTAAAAACCACGAGCTCATTGTTCTATAAAAGAATAAGTGAAAATTAGTAATAGATAATTTAAGCCTGAAGGTCTCACAAATTTGAGGAAATGATCTATTATTCAGTTGTCATCTCAAAATCCTTATCTCCTCATATTGTCTTGACCAACCTCTGTTCCCACACGACCTGGCTGTAGTGGGGAAAATGCAGTTTAATGACTTGTCTTGAAAGAACTTGACTACCTTTTTAGGAAGGAAGTGAGAAAGTTGTCTTCAGAGAAAGGTATGGAAGGAAGGTCTAAGAAATCAAACTGGAATCTGAAAGCTTGGGATGGGAAAGATAAGAGAACTAGGGAATTAGGGTTTAAAAATTGTGTTCACTACTCTCAAATGCAGAGGAATAATGCAATGTCTATAATTTTACCCTCCTCCTTTGCAACCACATGAAACTTGAACAATTCTCCTTTAAAAAAAAATATATTCACAACACTTTCTTCACAATCCTCTTCATTTAATCCAAACAAAAATATTTGTTGAAACCAAAAAAAAATTGTAACCTTACCTATGGTGTCACAAACTAGATCAAATTTCTCATCTACTTGCTTCTAGCCCTCCTTCACATTAGTTTTCCCTTTTTTCTCCTCTCTTCCTTGACATGGGAAGTTTTTATTTTTTATTTTTGATTCATTAGTCAACGCTATAGTCGGTGTAGTTAATGCTGACTTTAGTGACAACTTTTAGCCCTAAATGTGATCTATTTAGGGTGCAAAAGGCGATGCAAAGTGCACCTAATCTAGTGCCCAACAATGTAAAATGATGTATTTTTCTTGGAAGTTGATAAAAAAATTGATCCTAAATTGACTTCATCTTCATATGTTCCAAGGGAGAAATGATGGTTCCTATTTTAACTATTCGTTATCCCATGTCAACTTTGTGGGTGCAAAACTAATAAAGGTTAGATTTGTGAACTTAGAAATGATTGCTAAACTTTTAAATTTAAATATAAATGGGCCCATGTTCACCCTATACAACTAGATGAGTCATCTAAAGTGTGAAATACTTCAAATTGCATGTTACAAATTTGTATAAAAGGACAAACCCTAATTCATTACTATCATCTTAGATATAGGGCTTATTGGGGAATTATGAAAAATAATCTATGAGAACCAAATCACTATCATGTGACATTGACATTGCATCAACATACTATGTGTATTGTATGCTTCCTAGAGAGATTTGAGCTCTAGTTGTCAAGATTCTACATGTAAAATTTTTGTGAAAAGCAAAATGTTGCAATGTCCTATTTTGTTTTTCATAGTGCATCTTATAGAAAAGTGAGCATATTAACAAGATAATTTCAACAATATTCTCTTGGTGTACAACTATTATTGGAATATTTTCATTGTTGTGTATTACAGGATCTAGAGGAGGCCATGGATAGAGGATGTGGATGATGTAGAAATACTAAATCACAAAGAGGAAAGTGGGTGGAAATAGATATGGCAACAAAATATACATATACAATAGAGGTAAGAAGAGAAAGCAACCTCAACCAAAGGAGGAAGGTGTTTATGAATTCATAAATGCTACAAAATAGAGGAGATAGTATTTTTTATCCATGAGGCCTCTGAGGTCAAACTTATTGGTTTAAAATGCTTAGGAATGGCAATTAAATGTGATTCTATGATCAAGGAAAAATTTTGAAAATTAGGATGGGAAAAACATGATATCAATATGTGAAATATATGACTAAAGTGATGTTTTTTGTTGGATAGCATATTCATTGAAATGAGATAATTGGTGTACTAAACATTATTTAATATGATGTGTATTATAGGGGTGAGATGAGGCAATGGCAACATATCATGTCATATCAAATGAGGACACAATGGATGAAGCGAGACATCAGGTACTAAATTTTGACTTAGGAAAAAATGATTTGATGGCATTTTTTGATACGTCCATCTTTTTTCATAGTATTATTGAAATTTATAATGTATTATCCAATATTGACATAAATTAATGCATGTTGTTGATTATTTTAGATGGAGATTGGAGAAAATGCAGAGCATGGGAATTCAACTAGCAAAAGAAGAAGATATGTATGTGGGCGTGGACCTAAGACTGTTAAATAATGTAGAGGATAGTGGGTGGAAGAGGATTTGACAATGGATCCTCTAGACACAATGAATGATTGCACTGAACAAGAGGTTAGTCAGGACTATAGTACATGAGATGAATACTTTGAGAAAATTATTGTTTGTGGATGTTTTGTATGTCATGGAAAGAAACAATTCAAACAAGAAATTGTACAAAGACATTACATATATGATGAGATTTACATCAATAGTATGCCTCCTATAATAAATTCAAATCCAATAGGAATTGTGGTAAGGAATTTTCCAATTTGATATAAATAACATGTATACTTCATTTAAAGATTGTTTTATATTATGTAAATAACTAATTTTTTTCTTAATGGATACTTGCAGGATAAAGTTCTTGGTTTAGAGTTTCCAGGATCATCGAATTCCAACCTAGAGGGAAATGATCATTTATCAGATGATACATCTAACAAAAATATGTGCCAATATACCAGCTCAAAAGATGAGGAACTAATGAAAATAAGTAATAGAACAAGAACTAGTTTAAAGATGCATAATTTTCTTAAAGACAGAGGGAAGGTGGACTACATACCCTATGAGAATGAATGTGATGGAGATGATGAATTTCCCCTAAGTTTGAGATCAATTTACAAAGATACATTTGATCATCGACTATATTGCACTTGGCCTAGTGATCAACAACTACCTAGAGTGTATGAGGTGTTTCAATTTTTGTGATACAACTACATGATATGACCCTCCAATATTCATGGAGTGAATCTAGGCCTCTTTATTGTCCAAAATATACATGTGACATCTAAAGATAGAAAAAATTCAGAAAAAAAATACTAGGAGATTAATGCTATATTATGGTCCATCATATTACATTGGTGAATGGAGAAGGCTAGCAGAATATAAGCCTAGCATGTCAGCATATGGTCTAAATTCGAATGTTTATACACATCATCTCTAATTGGAAATTGGAAATGAAATGAATAGAGGTCATCTTATGTATATAGATGGGTGTGCATACACACAAAAATATTGCAAGATTTATAAATAGTCGTAAGGGAAGGGACCCTACTATAAGACCAAATTGTCAATTTGTTGAGGTTATAAATGGTAAATATGGAGACATGGAAAGAGAGGTTGATAGATTGATAATGGTTGAGGCTATTATGGACCTTACAACTAGGGATGAGGTATTGATTGATTACCCCTTCTTAAAATGCACTCCTACGTGAAATAAAAGGGAAGAACAAGGTCTCCCTAAGGATGTTCGTAAGGGTAGAAAACCAAAGAATAATAAATGAGTGTGGACTGATGTTTTATAAACTATGTTGTCAAAATTGTGTTTTATTTAAATTATTGTATAAAAAAAGGTAGTTTATAAAATAATGTTACATTATTCAATTGATGTATATATGTTCATAGAATTTATATTTTTATTTTTTAAGCCATATTTGATTATATTTCTTTGAAATTGATACATTTATGATTTATCCAATTTTTAGAAAACATTAAATAATGCTTGTGTTTTTTGATAGGTAGAATATTTTGATGAAACACATACTAATACCTATGATCCAACTGGATTATTAAGATTTGGACGGGATGATCCAAACCATCCTTTAAACAATACCAAGGTGAAAAGAGCAAGATTGAAGAGAATACTACCAATCGAGAAATTTGAAGAGCTGATGAGATCTATATACACTGATAAAATGCCACCTAGCCTTAATGATGATGATCATGATAGTGAAAATGAAGTACATGAAGAAGGATTGAATGAAATTCTTACAAGTTTCTTTGGGGATGCAAACAATGATGACAATAATGATCATATGGTTGACCGTAATGATGATAGTAGGGGTAATTACCACCAACTTAATATTGATGATAACAACCTGAGAGACTCCATCAAGCAAGAAGTGAAGACACCTGTGTTCAAATCGGGTGCAAGTAGAACCTCAAAACTGACATGCACATTAATATTATTAGAAATCAAGTCACTATTTGGTTGGTTAGACAAAGGATTCACTACCCTACTGAAGTGAGTTGAAATTTATTTCTTACTTTGCATTGTTAATTGGTGCTCATAATTCATAAAAATTCATCAAATTAATTTATATTTCAAGGGGATTTTTAAACCATGTATTGTATATAAATAGTCAAAGTATAGATTGAAATATAAAAAATGTTCATCATAAGTCAGACAGTCAATTGATTTAGTCTCAAGAAATCTTACAAGGAACTAAAAACTAAAATATTACCTAAAGAGAATGTATTGCCATCAACTTGTAGAGAGCCGCATCTATAGTTGGTTGAGTTGGGGATTGAATATAAGTAAATTCATTGATGTAAAAATGATTGCATTTTATATAGAGATGAATATCAAAACAAGGTAGAATGCCTTGTATGCAAAGAGAAGAGATATCGTACAAATGTACAAGGTCCTATAGTTCCAAAGAAGGTTTACATCACATGCCAATTATACCTAGACTTCAACTAAAATTTTATTGCAATTCACCTCCACAATTTATGGACGAGCATGCAAATAACACGAATAAAGATGGATTCATGTGAATTCTAGCCGACTCCAATGTAATGAAACACATAGAGGAAAAATAGCCAAGAAACTTCAAAGATGAACCCCATAGTATCAGGTTTGGTCTTGCAAAGGATGGAGTGTGCCCATTCTCTTTCTTGAGGTCAAATTATAGTGTTTTGTTAGTCAGATTGATAGTATACAATATTCCCCCATGGATGAGTGTTAGAAAGGAGCAGCTTATGGTAACTCTCATTGTTCAAGGAAAACATCAACTTAAAAACATGGATGTTTATCTTGCACCTTTTATTAATGAGATGAAACTATTATGGAAAGCCATAAGAATGTATGACATATCACATCCTCCATCAAATAGGTCCTTCATACTGTATGGTGTGCTATTTTGGACTATTCATGATTTCCCAGGACTTGGTGTTTTTTCTAGTAAGATAAAATATTTATGTATTTACACTCATAATTTATTTTCATCCCAACTTTCATACTTAGTTTTATACTATTTTTTTGATGTTATTAACATTACTTATTGAATTATAGGGCTTCAAACAAAGGGGATATTTGCATGTCCAATATGTGCAAAACAATTTCAAGTGTGGTATTCTAAAGATCCACATAAATTTATTTATGCAAACAACAAGGTTTTTCTACCACTAGATCATAAGTTTAGAAATCGCTTGAAGAATCAGTTTTATGGAAAAGTTGAAAATAGAGGCCCTCCCATGATTATGGTTCCAGATGATTGGCTTCAGAAGTATCAAGATGTTGAATTGAAATCTTGGGAGGATTTTTTGATTGGGGTGATTCAATTCAAGAACCAAAACAAGTTGTAGTTAATATGCCAAAAGGAATGAAAAGGAAATCCATATTTTATGAGAACCCTTACTGGAAGGATCTATTAATATCTCACCTATTAGATCCTATGCACATCTTCAAAAATGTCCTAGATTCTAGATTTCAACATATATCAGGCAAAGAGGACACCTTGTCTTCAAGGAGAGATATTTCTCTTTCACATACCAAAATTGATAGAAAAAATTTGTGGCCAAATAGGGAAAATGAAACATATGAAGAAGCTCCATGGATTTTGAGAAAAAAATGAGCTAGACCAACTAAAATATTTCATCCATTCAATAAGAACACCTAGTGGCTATGCATCATCATTGGCTAAAGATTTTACAATTGATGGAAATATCACAAGATTTAAACCACATAATTTTTGTAACTTTATGAAGTTATTATATACCATCATTTAACATATACTGGTAACATTGATTCAGTAATAAATATATTTTTATATTTTTTGTGTGAGAAAAAATTGCTAATGACCTTTTCATAAATGTGTTTGATAGAATATCATGTAGTTGGCAATTAAGGGAGATTCCTGTCTTACAGTTGACTTAAGGAATGCCAAAAGTTGATTGTCAGCATTTACAAGGTGTGTAGTTATATGAAATGTTCATGTGTGAGAGACATCGAGATATTATATTGCATTTTAATTTTTGACTAAAGGTTCATACTAATTTTGTTGGAAACACAACGGTAGACAACTGAGAGGGGGGGTGAATCAACTGTCATAGAATTTCAAACTTATTAAACTTATTAACCCTTATTCTTAGATCTAATTAATTACCATGAAAGCATAAATCAGAAACACATCAGAGACACACAAAACACCAAGATTTTTTGCGTGGAAACCCTGTTAGAGGAAAAACCATGGTGGAGGTTAATCCACAAGTTATACCCTGTTAAAAGTATAAGAAGATCAAAATGAGGAATGCACAATGCATTCAGGCACACTACCATGAGCTCATTGCTAAAATACAAAGGAAGACTCATTGTCTTAAGAAACATGCAGATTAAATCCATCTGAAGAATTTGAACTGAGAAAGTAGCATTTGCTAATGCCTGATTATAGTTTCGGTTAAGAAGATGAACACTTCTTCACTCTTCTTTACTCTTCTTCACTCTGCTCTACCTTCGAATGATCTAATCTTTATTCACACAAAAAAATCACATAATTCACTCACACATGTCCCAAATGAGATAAAAAATCACTCATATATATTTGCAACAAGAAATTACATTGCTTCATGTTGGCTTCAAAAAAATAATAAAATGAATACAAACTGTCGGCTCACAATAATAAAGATTATTAATGTGAATCAACCAAGGTTAGTCATAACATAGTAGAGACCCAAAAGAACATCCTGAAACATGAAAAAACCTTCAAAGATTATTTCTCAAAAGATCCACAACATGCTTCACACATCCTGTTGGTCATGAACATGAAAAAAATGAACACACAAGAGAAAATCTCGAATTGCGAGCACAACAATCAATGGGGACGTGCAACACAAATAGAGCATGAACTAGAAAAATCCACAAACATCACAAGAGCGTAGGCACTAACTCATATTACCAGAATCATGCTATCTTCTTCCAGGAACACTAGCTATAGTAATAGAATAACTGTTGGAACACAAAAACTCATAAATTTCTCAAATCTTTATGTGCACCTCTAAAATTTTCGGTGGATAAACTAGATAGGATTGAAAAAAAACCCTTTAATCTGAAACATTTCACTATCAACATATTGAACTTTCCATCACATTGAACTGCACTACTTCATAGACAACCTTCAACATATTTAATTACAATTTTCTCAATATCCTCAAAATATACAACTTTAAAGACATCAATGCTAATAGTGTTGACATCAATAACAACCACATATCAGCAACACAACTACAACATCCAACAATCTTCCCCTTTGGCATTGATGGCAACACATGATCTGAAAAAATACCATCAACACAACTAACTTCAACACATACTCCCCCTTAGGTTTTGATTCTTTTCATTGCTCTTCTCCTCCTTAATTCTTCAAAAGTTTTTCACATTACTCTTCCCCCCTCTTAAATCAATGGAAAAGGTACAAAAAAGCTCTGAACCACATATATGAATCATCTAACTACTCCCCCTGAGTAGAAACCACCACAACATCAATCTAAAACAAGATATGATTATGAATGCACATATTGATACAAAGTATTGCATCTTAGTTCTGATTAGGAGGGGAAATCACCCCTAACTTACCTCTAAGATACTCAAAATTATCCTTACGTAAAGGCTTAGTAAAGATATCTACAATCTATTCTTTAGTAGGCACATACTCCAGTTTGACTTTATTGTCACTCAACTTGTCTCTCAAAAAGTGATATTTGATAGATATATGCTTGGTCTTCGAATGCAACACCAAATTCCTAGAAATGTTAATAGCACTTGAATTATCAAAGAATATAGAAATAGGTTCATCATACAAAATTTTGATATCTTTCAAGATCTTCTTCATCCACATTAGTTGAGTATAGTTGTTAGCAGCAACAATGTATTTTGCCTCTGTAGTAGATAAGGAAATTTCATTTTGCTTCTTACTCAACCATGAAATCAGCTTCTTTCCAAAGAAAAATGCACCACCACTAGTACTTTTTCTATCATTCACATCTCCTGCCCAATCAACATCAGTAAAGGCACTCAAAGTAAAGTCATCATCTTTAGGATACCATAGGCCAATATCAACTATTCCCTTTATGTATCTCAAAATTCTCTTCACAGTTGTCACATGAGATTCCTTAGGATCAACTTGAAATCTTGCAACAATGCATACAACATTCATGATGCCAGGTCTAGTTTGAGTCGAATATAGTATTCCAAAAATCATTGGTATGTATCTAGTCTGATTTTCCTTTAGAGAATCATCATCTATTGTCAACTTACATCCAGTCACCATAGGTGTACCAACTGGCTTTGAATCTTCCATAAAAAACTCTTTAGCAGTTCTCTCACATACTTGGATTGAGATATAAAAATCCCTTTATCTAAATGAGTAATTTCCAATCCCCAGAAGAATTTCATCTCTCCATCATTGACATTTCAAACTCACTCTTCATCTCATTAGCAAACTTCATGCACAAACCATCATCTCCTCCAAAAATGACATCATCAATAAATACTTACACAATCAAATATTTATCATCATCAATCTTGAAATACAATTTACTATCAGTGGTACCTTTATTAAATCCAAGCTTCAAAAAATACTTTTCCAATCTATCAAACCATGCTCTTGGTTCTTTCTTAAGTCCATACAATTCTTTCTTCAACCAAAAAACCATGTCACCCTGATTAGTCAATAGAAATCCATTAGGTTTCTCAACATATACTTCTTCATTTAGTTCACCATTTAGAAATGTTGACTTGACATCCATTTGATAAACTTTGTAGTTTTTGTAAGCAACATAAGTAAGAAATAGTCTCACAGATTCAATTCTAGCAATAGGCACAAAGGTCTCTTCAAATTCAATTCCTTCCATCTGTGAATATCCTTTACACACTAGTCTTTCTTTGTTTATGATAACTTCACCTTGCTCTTTCAATTTATTCTAAAAGACCCATTTAGTTCCAATTACATTTTTGTCCATAAGTCTGGGAACAAGAGTCTATGTATCATTCTTCTCAATTTGTTGTAACTCTTCTTTCATTGCTTTCATCCAATGTTAATCTTTGCATGCTTAATTGACCTTAATAGGCTTAGTCTTTGAAATCAAACAATACTCTTCAACAATTCTTCTCCTAGTATGAACACCTTTATTTTTATCACCTATAATCTGATCTTCTAAATAATTTAATCTCACATTCATTGGAGTTTTAGTATGTTCTTGAACTTCAGGCTCTTGTTATCTTTCTTCTGCACTTTTACTAGTTTCTCCTTTCTCATGATCTTCTTGATTCAATAGATTGATTTGCACTTGATTTGAAGTCACTGAATGGAAATTTTGATCATCTTAATCATATCCATAGGTTTTGGATGGTCTAAATGTGTCTTCATCAACCTTTACATTAGCACGTTCAACCATTTTCTTCCATCTCTTGTTGTATCACTAGTAGGCCTTACTCTTAGTAGAATAACCAAGAAAGATTCCTTCATCACTCCTAGCATCAAAATTTCCTATATCTTCATTTCTTTTTATATAACATTTGCTCCCAAAGATTTTGAAGTATCTAATATTAGGCTTCTAACCAAATCATAGCTCATAAGGGGTCTTACCAGTATCTCTTTTGACATGAACCCTATTGAGAGTATAAACAATAGTACTAACTTCTCTCCAATAAATATGAGCAACATTTCCTTCCAGCATCATAGTCCTAGCAGCATTTGGAACTGTATTGTTCTTCCTTTCCACAACTGCATTTTGTTGAGGGGTTCACGGAGTAGATAATTGTCTCTTTATCCCATGCACTCCATAGAAATAATTAAACTCACTGGATGTGAATTCACCACCTCTATCTAATCTTAGACACTTAATATTTAGACCTATCTCTATCTCAACCTTAGCTTTGAAAATATTGAATTTCTCTAGGGCTTCAGATTTTTCTTTCAAGAATGCAACTCATATCAATCTAGAATAATCATCAATAAGTAAAATGAAATACTTGTCTCCTTGTAAAATTTTGATTTTATCAGGACCACACAGATCAGTATGCACAAGCTCCAATATTCCCTTTGAAGAATGTTGTTTTCTTCTGAATGATACTCTAGTTTTCTTACCCAACTGATATTCCTTGCATATTGTATTGGTAGGCTCTACCAATTTAGGAAGATATCTCAACACCTATGTAGAACTTATCTTTACAATATTGTCAAATTTTGCATGACACAATCTTCTATGCCACAACCAACTTTCATCAATTTGATAAAGCAGACAACTTTTATTAGTATCACTCAGGTGGAGAATATTACCTTTTGTTTTAGTACCGAATGCAATCACATTTCTAGAAATTCCTAATATTATGCACTTTCCATCCTTGAATTGAAGATTATATCCCTTTTCAACCATCTGTTCAACACTTAGAAGATTATGCTTCAAACCTTCAACATAAAGAACATCATCAGTGTTATGCTTACCATCAAAACAAATACATCCTCTGCCATGGATTATGCCACCATTGTTATCACCAAATCTTACAACACCACCATCATACTTTTCTAGGCTTACAAATTTACTCTTATCACCTGTCATGTGATGTGAACATCCACTATCAATTACCCATTCATATTTCTTTTCAATTTGAGCAGCTAGGGCTTTCTCCACATTTATACAACTAGCAGATTCAGTAGACACATGATTAATTTCCTTGATAGGAATAAACATAAACTCATCTTCACTTACATTTCCTTTATCAGATTCATCATCAGTCACATCTTCATCAGAAACAAAGCAACACTTCTTTTGAAACTTAGGCTTGTAAGGTCTTGACTTAGGAACTCTTTCCAAACATCTTGATGCAAAATTAACTATCTTATTCCAGGAAAAATATTTAATAAGAAATTTCCCTTTATACTTACCTTCTACTCTGGATTCTCTTTTGACAATAAGTGCTTCAAGCTCATTCAGTTCTCTTTGTTCTTCTTCAATCTATCTCATTTATTCCTCATACCTTAATACCTTTCTAGAATAAATTTTATTTGGATCATATCTCTGCTTGTCTCTTCTAGAGGTAGTGGCTTTAAATGCAGATTCTATCTTAGGAAGGGCATCACCGAATTCACTCAATTCAAAAGAATTAAGTTTACCAATCAACATATTTCTAGTTACATTTGTCATAGTCTTGAGCTCATCAATAGCTATAGCTTTGACTTTGTATGCAAGAGGCAAGGATCTAAGAACTTTAGCAACAATCTCTGATTCATCCAACTGTCCACTAGTACATTTGATACAACACACAAGTTCATTTATTATTTGCATGAAAGTAGTAAAATTTTCAAAAATTCATACTTCCCTTTTAGACTCTGCAACTTAGCAATCTTCACATTAGCATTACCTTCATACAAGGTTTCCAACTTTTTCCAGATCTCATAAGCAATTTGCAGCTCCATAAATTTGGTCATCTCAAAATCAGTCAAAGCACTCAACAATGCTTCCTTAGCCCTGATATTATACTCAACATCCCTAATCTCAGTAGTAGTAGTAGGACCATTTGGAGGAATAACATACCTATTACATGTAATGTTCCAATAGGATTCACCAATGCATCTCAGATGACACTCCATTCAAGTCTTCCATAGAGAATAATCTGTTCCATCAAATCTCAGACTATCTTTCTTATATGTTTCCATCCTAGATCACCTCAAGCTATCAAACTTCTTCCAAGGAACCTGCTCTGCTACAAATTGTTCGAAACACAAGGGCAAACAACTAAGAGGGTGAATCAATTTTCACACAATTTCAAACTTATTAAACTTATTAACCCTTATTCTTAGATATAATTAATTACCATGAAAGCATAAATCAACAAAACATTAGAGACACATAGAACACCAAGATTTTTTGTGTAGAAACCCTATTAGGGGAAAAACCATGGTGGAGGTTAATCCATAAGTTATACCCTATTAAAAGTATAAGAAGATCAAAATGAGGAACGCACATGCATTCAGGCACACTTCCTAGAGCTCATTTCTCAAATACAAAGGAAGAATCACTATCTTATAGAAACATTCAGATTAAATCCATCTGAAGAATTTGAACTAAGAAAGTAGCATCTGCTAATGCCTGATTATAGTTTTGGCTAAGCACATGAACAATTCTTCACTCTTCTTTACTCTTCTTCAGACTCAGCTCTACCTTCAAATGATATAATATTTATTCACACATAGCACTCACATACTTCACTCACACCTGTCCCAAATAAGATAAACAATCGATCATATATATCCACAACAATAAATTACATTGCTTCATGTCGGCTTCAACAAAATAATAAGATCAATACAAACTGTTGGCTCAAAACAATAAATATTATTAATGTGAATCAACCAAGGTTGGCGATAACATAGTAGAGACCCAAAACAACATCCTTGAACATGAAACACCTTCAAAGATTATTTCTCAAAGATCCACAACATGCTTCACACATCCTGTCGGCCTTGAACATGGAAGATAAAATATTGAATCGTGAGCACAACGATTAATGCAGATGTGCAACATAGATAGAGCATGAACTAGAAACATCCAAAAACATCACAGGAGCATACACACCAACTCAAATGACTAGAATCGCGTTATCTTCTTCTAGGAACACCAACTATAGTAACAAAATAACTGTCAGAACACAAAAACTCATAACTTGCTCAAATCTTCATGCACACCTCTGAAACTTTCAATGGATAAACTAGATAGGCTTGAAAACAAACCATTTAATTCAAAAATTCTCACTATCAACATACTAAACTTTCCATCACACTGAACTTCACTAATTCACAGACAACCTTCAACATATTTTATTACAATTTTCTCAATATCCTCAACATATATAGCCTTAAAGAAATCAATGCTAATAGTTTTGAAATCAAAGTCAACCACATATCAAAAAAACAACCACAAAATCCACCAAATTTACTATTCTTATATTAGGTGGGTGACCTCCAAGGAGATCCATGAATGTGAAGTGCCAAAATGGAAGAAGGAAATTGCAGAAATTTAATGTGTATTTGAGAAGTAGCTCCCTACAAGTTTCATGGACCTACAACTCCATTTACTTATACACCTAGTCGATGACATTGAATTGGCCGGTGTCATATCAATGAGGTGGATTTTTTTCTTTGAGAGGTCTATGAAAAATCTAAAAAGATATGTTCGACAAAAGACACATCCAGAGGGTTGCATGGCTGAAGGGTATGTATTGAATGAAGCATTTTCTTCCTGCGTGAATTCCTTGGTAAGGATTTTAAAATGGTCCATGTGTCTAGGATGAAGAATGAGAATCATATATTAATGATGGAGAAAAATCACAATCTAATGGTTATCAAGTAGAAATTAGTAAGTAATTCATGATCAGTGTGGTTGTTTTTCTTGCAATCAATAATTTACTCTATAATTTATTTTTCAAATTAATAGCATGACATTTGGAGTTTGAAATAAACATGTTGATATGTAATAGGTGTAGATGAAAGTTTTATACTTGACAAGTTCATTCTATACCACATGGAATTTATGAACAAATGGATTGATTTTTATGATAAAAAGAGAGAAGCGTTAGAAGGAAGGAGAAAGTTTAAGTGATCAAATGAAAGGAATACTCCACTTCCCAGTGATCTGCTTGGTGAATGGGGAAAATATTATACACTAGAATGGGTTACTGAACAAATTAAAAATCAAATAGAAGATGTAGGTATAGATTCAAACATAATAGAAGATGAAATCATCATGTCTAGAGGATGTGAAAGAAAGGTACAATTAGAATTTTACAAAATTTTGTTTCCTTATAGTCTTAACACTATTAACTATTTTAATATTTGTCATTATATTTTTTTCACTTAGATAAATGGTCTTTCACAAGCGAAGAAATATCCAAAAATGTGGGCATATGGTCGACATTATCGTGTAGAAAGTGTAGATGTACAGAGATGATCCTTCGATTATGGTATCATGGTTGACTTCAAGCAATCCAATTGATCAAGCTCAAAAGATAAGAATAGAATTGAAGGAAATCTACAATATGTTGCGAAAATACAAGAAATTATTACCGCTCTTTTAAATGTTGTATTTTTAAGTGTAGATGGTATGAAGCATTTGAGAAGACATGAAGACATGATACCCATAGTGGATTTTTTTCTATAGATTCCTCAGGCTTCCTATCTGTGGATAGGGAGCCTTATGTTCTACCAATTCATTGTGAGCAAGTATTTCATTAACTCAAACAAGAAGCAGTAGTGATCATTAATCTATTAATTCATAGTTTATTGTGAATATATACATGTGTTTATTAATCCATAAATTTTTTATTACATCTAATATATGTATGTCACTCATGTGCAGGTATTTTTCTATGAAGATATTTTGGAGGTGAAATGGATATTTGTCATACATTATGATCCAAGTTCAAGGCATGTATTTGATGATGCATTAGTGGATACTGAGAAAAACAATGATGGCCAAAAAAATGAGAGAGAGGGATTAGAGAACATCAAATAAATTGACATCCATGATGATGTCGAAGATGTTATGTTCAGGCACAAAAGGACAAAAATCCAGAGTTAGATGATGTTATGGAAAACAACAATATGGATGGTATAGAAAATGATAATCCAAATACATCTGGTAACAATATAGATCCATCCTACAGTTAAATTTAAATGATGATGAAGATGATGCAGGTCAAGGTGATGATGATGATAATATTAAATACTTGAATGAATATATGAATATTGACAATGATACACTGGATGACATTGTAGAAGACAATAATGTTAATGACCAAGACTTCTAAATTTTTAGAATTATTTGCAATACATGTTTAGAAAAGGATGATTATTTTGGCCTAAAATTTGAAATTATTCAATAATATTAATTCAAGTGTTAAAATATAGAACCACCAGTCTCCATTCTGATGTTATATAAAATTTTTACTAGAAATATTTTTATTAACTATAGATTTATCTTGATATGTATCTCCCAATTTATGTAAAATAAGTGTTATAATGGTATCTTCATTTACATTCAACAATATTGAATTATCCAAATAGAGTCTAATGAGACTCTTATCTTCATCATATATTTCTTATCTAGGCATGTCAACTCAATATGTATGTAATTTTTAATAAAATGGAAAAATTAATATATGTAAATTTTTATCATTTATCAATGTTAATCTTAAAATGATAATTTGATGATGAATAAGTGGATGTGGGACCTTTAATATTATGAAACATTAGTGGTACTTACTTCGTTATCAAATTTCATTAAACAATAAGTTTAATTAGTTTTAATCATTATGTATGTAAATAATGTTATGAACATTTTGGTTAAATAATGATGTTCCTATTTTTAGTTAATGACATCAACACATACTCTTCTAGGATATAGGAATTGCTACGAAAATTTTATCTCCTAAGGATCTCAGATAGGTATGAGCTAGTAATATAAATAGCATTATGTAATTTTTATTTTATCTAACACCACTTAGTGTAAATAAATGATATTTATTTTTAGTTTGATTTGTTTCTTCATTCTTTCCATAAGAGGAGGTAACTCCACTTTGTGAACCTAGCCCATCTAGGTAAATAAAGATAAGTAGAGGATCATTAATTTATGGCAGGTGATTATTTACTTATTTCATTTTATTCAATTTTTATATATTATTAAAATAACCTCTTTAAAAGTATTTTAAACCTAGGCATGGACCAATTAAAGTAAACTATTTTGAAGGATTTTTAATTCACATCAACTAGAAACCAATCAAAGCATCCACACAGTAACAAAAAATGTGTTCTGATAAATCTTGAAGACTTAAATAACTTGAAAATACCACTTTGGAGACAACAAAGTAATAGATAAGCAATGAAAATTGATAGAGTAATTGAACACTGAAAATGGATTACAGATTATATGTAGTCTACTCCATTGTATTACTTCAAAATATAAGCATTTGTAACAAAATTCTTTTAATATGAAATGGATGGGAGGATTATTTAACTTATCTTCTTACTAATGCCTACTCTAATGGAATATGATCTGATGATAATGATTTAAAAATCGGGGCCTAGTTTCCCTATTTGTATGGGAAGCAACAAGCTTTAGGCTTGCTTACAAAAAGTCACATCACTTCATAACTAAAACATAATTAGCATAAACCTGAAAATATTGAGAGGTTTTTGGTGGATGCACTACAGTCTGTTAATCTCCAGAAAGCTCCCATGATCACGTAAGACCTATTTAAGGCTCATGCACTATGATCGTGTATCAAAACCATAAAACTCTAGTCCCTATTACTCCTCTCTTACTCGATCTGTGCAATGAATGAGTTAATCTTCGACAAATTCTCAATGTAACCACTTTTGGCATGAGTGTCTACATTTTGTATAATATCTTTCATGGCATACTCCAATTCAAAAATTATTCCAAGTTTTTGATGTGTTCTCTTAAGTACCTCATCTTCGTCATTTATTGCATCAAGAAAAACTAGCAATCTCACCCTTCCATGTATCACGATCTTTCAATTCTATTTCCTCGAAGAAGTTGGAAAAGGCCATACTGAGTGGCTGACTAAAGTCACTTAACTCCTATGTCAAGATGCTATGGAAATATTTATGGGCTTTCATAAGCTAAGGATATTCTTCTAGCATAGTAGTGTTTTCTTCCTTCTTTTCTATGATCTGAGACTCCACTTCCTTCATTTTCTCACTCAATCTAGTGTTTTCCAATTATGTTGCATATATTTTGTCATGAATATACGAGACTTGTTCAACATGATTATACATATCTTCAAATATCATGGAGACTATCTTTGATTCCATTTCAAAGATGGTGGTCTTGACCTTTCCTTTTAACTCCTCTTGTTCCTTTTGAACTTTCTCTTGTTTGTGTTTTTAGTAGGTAGTTTCTAACATTGCTTCTAGCACCTTTCTTTCATGCTCAATTAGTGTAGAGTAAAGCCCTAAGGAAGAAGGTAGCCTATCTCTGTAGGTTATCAACTCCTACTTTAGCCTTTCATTCTCTTCTATCAATCCATTGTTATCTCTTATCAGTTTCTGAGTTTGAGCCTTGGTGAACTTGGCCACATTTGCATTCAATTCAGTAGTTTCCAACGGATCTATCTCTCCTACACTTTGCACCAAAATATGTCCATAAATTTGATCATGGTCAACAAGGGAAGGCATTTTTCTTGGCAGGTAAAGTGCCCATATCTGTAACATAGTATTATCAATATTATATCCTGATCCAATATAGATCTTATCACCAACTTCATTTGTCAAGTGCAAGTTTTTATTCTTCTCTTTAGAAAACTGTCAAACACAATTGTTGAACTGATATCCCACCTTGGAAAGAGGATAACCCCAAATTCTTGCAATAATGATCTTCCTCTCTTAGTAGTTACGTTGTTCATCTCTCTATCAATTTCATGTTGAACCTCTTTCAAAGCATATTCTTCCTTTTTAGAGTCAATTTATTTTAGCCTTTCCCTTACCACCTTTCCCTTATACTCATAGATGAAAGCCTTAAATTTAGAAGTTTAGACAAATTTATCATCTACAATAAATTATTGACTGTCATGATGTCTCACATCATCAAATATCTCATTAGAAGCTTTAAAGGTAATCACAGTCCTTTCTAGTTGCATTTTATATTGGAGAATAAAAGGAGTGCTAATTTGTGTGACCTCTTCTTCCCCTGCAGTATTATCTTCAACCATGATTGGGGTATCAACTGAGAAGATTACCTCAGGGGTACGCTATGGTGACAAATGGCCCAGTGGTGCTATATTTTTTGCTTGCCTCTTAGAACCAACACTTCTTCTCTTTTCAAATGCTAGTAGAGGTACATCCTTTGTTATTTATTCCTCATGCAAAATTAGTTGCTCAATCCTTTCTAGGGGATCCTGAATTTCATGAAAGGCTTTCAACATAGGATGGGTTATTATTCATTTTCCAAGCCTCAGCTATAACAATTCTATTGTATACTTTCATTCTCATTATCACTTGAATTTCCTCACAATTTATGATAACATCAACCAAATGGAACTCATGCTCATATCCTTTCATTTTTTGAGAAATCTTGGCCTCAAAAATGAATTGTTCACGGTCAAATTTTTCTCTCTCATTTCCCATCAGCAAGCCATAATAATCTATCTTGCTACCAACCATGTCATATCGTGAATCAAAAATAATAGTGAAGTCACCAAAACATAGCGTGGAAGGCATAAAAGTTTACCTTCCATAGCTTTTCAGATGCATGTGCTAGAACCAAAATTTCCATAAAAAACCTGAATGATTTTCTCATTTTGATTCCTAATATTTCACTATCCACTCTTTGAAAATTCAATTTTTCCATCCATAATGTTTAAATATCTTTACCGCCATTACTTTACCCCTCCTAGCCTTTACCGCTTTACTGTAGCCTTTTGCAAAGTGGCCTGTAGTATAGCGGTTGATGAGCAGTTATAAGAAATGTTTATGGCTGCACCAGAGGTAGTCATTGGCAGACCGGTGGTTGTGCGGTGGAGGGTAAGTTTGGCAGTCAATAGCCAGCCATTGCTGCATCGGGGCTAGTCATCAAACAGTTGGCGGTGGTGCGGTACACAGTGGAGTGACTGGAAAATGGGCCACCGCGATATTGCTAGGGGTAAAGCCAAGCACCACGGTGACTGTGGTAACATTCAATAGTAAGGGGTTAGCAGTCATCATACCAACTATTTCCAGACCGTGGCTGGTCAGAATAGCGACCGCGGTGGCATCGTAAAAATCAAGTAGTGAAGCATGGCGGTTAGTGAATTCTTACCGTACAGCTGCAAGGTGTCAGGAGGAAGACCATGGTGGTGTGGTAGATAGCAGGGGGAGTGACAATAGATGTTAACCGTGATACCGCATGTAGCAAAGTCAAAGACCACAATAGGGTGGTAGGAGGAGAGGAGACGGCTAGCAGTTACCCCACGGTACTATGACCAAGCATCGAACAAATTGTGATAGGGTGGTAATAGTGAGCAGAGATGACAGTAAATGCTGGTACCACCATACCGTGGGGAGATAATGTGAAGACCGCAGTAGCACGGTAGAAAGGAACAATAACCATGAAAGTTAAGCACCGCTATACCACGACCAGTCAAACGGTTGACCATAGTAGAGCAGTAAATATGAAAGGAAGCTTCACGACAGCGAACAAAGTGATAAAATTAAAGGACACGAGGAAATTAAATGTACAGAGCGGGTAAAGTAAATGAAATATTAAGGGAAGAAATAAAAGCTTGACTACTGTAAAAATATTTAATTTGGGGAGAGGCAACACAATTAAATATTTTAAATCTCCGTTATAGAATTTCAAATGGATGTAACAGAAAACTGAAGGGTCGTGACCCTTTGACTGTAATGTATAAATAATTTGAAAAATCAGTTGCAGAAAGAGAGAACTAGAGTAGGAGTTATATTTTTTCCTGAGAAGGTACTGGGATGGAAATAATGTACAAAATTTTCTTGAAGCAGAAGCAATGAAGACTAATGTTTTAAACTGGTGAATTTCTCTTTGGTGTTCAGTTGTTGTGATAAAATAATACATAATCTTTATTTAGTTGTCTCCAACTCGAAGTCTTTTAATCATTTAAACCAATGTATCAAGTATATTCCTGATTTATTAGAGTGATTTTTCCACTTTGTTTGATTTAATTAACTAGTGTCTTCAAGTCAGAATTAAAATATGTTAATAAGTCACAGTGGTTTTAAGATTTCTTTTGGATTGTTGAAGTAGAACATGATAGAGAAAAATTCCAACACTATTTATGCAAGTCATAGACTTAGTAAAGTTTTATGCCAGCCATAGAATATTTGAGAGTGCCTAACAACTAGAGTTAAGCCAATAACAGGAAAGACATATCATTTTTGACTCCATTGCCCATGTGAATAGAAGGCACTGATCTGCCACAACTTAGATATACAAATTCAATCAAACAATTTATTCAAAAACCTTTCATTTGTGCGATAGGAGTAGGAGTAGGTGTAGTAATTTTATCTATCCACTACCCTTTTCCATTGTGGATAGATTGATCAACCGGGAAACACATTTAAATCTGCATCATTCATTAGGCACACTCGCCTTGGTCTAGCAGAACCTAAATAGAAGAAGGTTCAATTGCATCAATTGGCCTTGTACGTTGGCCAAAAGCATTGTGAGAGCTTGGCAACCTCTCGTGGTTCAAACCTTCTTTTTTGAGACCCAACAGTTTGGCGACTCCGCTGGGGATTACTCAGAAAATTTTCCAACCTTTCCATTTATTGAGTTAGCAAAGTTTCATTTTGTTTTGGAGATTCCGTTGGGGCAAACCAAAACAATATCATAATATTTTTCATTTTCCTCCTTTTGGGAAAAGTAGGTGGCAACTCTGTTTCAGATTTGATAAATAATGCATTGGTATTATTGAGCAGTAATATTTTGTCAAGATGGCAGAAGCAGAAAGAGGACAACAATCAATAAGAGAGTTGAAGGAATTGAAGCAACAGATGCTATAAGCAAGCCAATGACAGTTGCAGTTGGGAGTCAAGTTTGCTCCAAATACATCACCGAATGGGCCATCATATAGTGAGAATGAAGACACAAATCCTAGGAGATCTTGGACATCACAAACACCACATAATGCAACTAAGAAGAATTTTGGTAATAAATTTAATGTACTCTATTCACAGCAAAACATTTTATATGAGTATATTCGAATTGAAGAGAGGCAAAAATATTGTGGATGCAATAGAAGAAGATATCATGTTGTCCAACAATGAAGATATGGAGATTTTCTCCTGTATGATAGATTGTGATTCAAATTGTGAAGATGAAAATGTGGATGTTGATCTTCAACAGGCTGATTGTTGCAGTTCACATGGAAATCAAGAAGAGGAAGAAATAGTAGAAGATATGGAAGCAGAAACATGTTCACTTAGCAGTGAGCAAGTTTTAGATTTACTGACTCTTGAATAACAAAAGTATGCACATAAAGGTGATTCCAGAATTTTTTCTCCAGCATATATCTGCTTTGATAGTGAGGGTACTATGTGCAAAAATTCATATGACTCCATGAGCATTTCTCAGACCGGTGAAGAAATCATTGAAGCTGATCATGAATCCATTTGTGTCCAAGAATAGGTATGTGCTTTGAATAGTTTTTTCCTGCAAGAAAAGGATATTGGTTTTCATATCATTAATGATAAATGTTCAGCATTTGTCGATTCAAGTATGTGTAAGGATGGTTGTATGGATCATAAATATGTGTCAATGCCAACTGGTAATATAAGAGAAAAGGAAATTATTTTTGATTTGATTGTTCTAGAAGATGCTAATGAGATAGAATTTTTTGATTTCAAGAAAAGCATTCAGATTTTCAGGTCCCAATGTAGTTGCTGGATCATTCAACAATATATGACAATGAGCAAACCTATGAATTTTTTGTTGAAATTGGATACACTTTGTGTGATGAGGGTGACAAGGGATTCTTAGATGATGAAATGTAGAATGGTGAAAGTAGTATGAATCGAGTTGAACACAGTGGTTTCTTGAAAGTTTTCAATGGCAATTCATGTAACAGGGCAAGTGGAATGGACATTTTCAAGAGAAGCCCGATGAACTCAAAATAGAATAAGGTCTATGATAGAGGAAAGTTCAGGTTTTTTCTTTTAGGGTGGCCTAGCACCATCCCTTATGGTTTGATTTCTTGAACCATAGCAGAAACAAAGGATAAGGATCACCAGTGCATGGACAATTCTTAAGGAAACCTCTTTAAACATTCTTTTCCATGCATAGTAGTTTAGGAAGGGTCTAGGTTTGCTAGTACATGGACATTCCTAGAAGTTCCCTTTTTGAAAACGTTGGTTTTCTTTCCATGTATAGTAGTGTAGGGTTTTCCATTCTCCATTTGCTCCATTTTCATATCATTCATCTATTCATTCCCTCTAGCTGCCATTGCGTTCATTTTTCATATCATTTACTCGGTCTTCTCTCCCAAAGATATTCTAGATTCTTGCAGTGATTTGCAAAATCACTCATCCCCAACAGGAGCCACTGTTAGAACCAAAAATTTCCATCAAAAACCTAAATGATTTTTTCATTTTGATTCTTAATATTTCACTATCTACTCCTTGAAAACTCAATTTTTCCATCCATAATGTTTAAATATCTTTACCGCCATTACTTTACCCCTCCTAGCCTTCACTGCTTTACTGCGGCCTTTTGCAAAGTGGCCTACGGTATAGCGGTTGATGAGAAATTATAAGAAATGTTTACTGCTGCATTGGAGGTATTCATCAACAGACTGACGGTTGTGCGGTGGAGGGTAAGTCTAGCGGTCAATAGGCAGCCACTGCTACACCACGGCTAGTCATCAAACAGTCAGCAGTGGTGTGGTAGACAAATGGGCCACTACGGTACCGCTAGCGGTCAAGCCAAGCACCGTGGTGACTGCGGTAACATTCAGTGGTAAGGGGTTAGCAGTCATCATACCAGCTATCACCACACCATGGCCGGTCAAAATAGTGACCATGGTGGCGTGGTAAACAACAAGCAGTGAAGCATTGCGGTCAGTGAACTATTATCACGCAGTCACAGGGTATCAGGAGGAAGACCGTGGTGGTGCAGTAGATAGTAGGGGGAGTGACAATAGATGTTAACCACGATACTGTACGTATAAAATTCAAAGACTTCGGTAGGGTGGTATGAGGAGAGGAGACGGCTAGCGGTTACCCTGCGGTATTGTGAGCAGGCATCGAATAGACCGTGATAGGGCGGTAACAGTGAGTAGAGATGACAGTAAATGCTGGTACCACCATACCATGGGGAGATAACGTGAAGACCATGGTAGCATGGTAGAAAGGAACGGTAACCATCAAAGTCAAGCACAACTATACCGTGGCCAGTCAAATGGTTGACCACGGTAGAGCGGTAAATATCAAAGGAAGCTTCACGACAGCACAAAAAGTGAAAATTAAAGGCCATGGGGAAATGAAATGTATGGAGCGGTTAAAGTAAATGAAACATTAAGGGAAGAAATAAAAGCTCGAATACTGTAAAAATATTTAATTTTTTGAGAGGCAACACAATTAAATATTTTAAATCTCTGTTATAGAATTTCAAATGGATGTAACAGAAAATTGAAGGGTCGTGACCCTTTGACTGTAATGTATAAATAATTTGAAAAATCAGTTGCAGAAAGAGAGAAGTAGAGTAGGAGTTAGATTTTTTCCTGAGAAGGGACTAGGATGGAAATAATGTACAAAATTTTCTTCAAGCAGAAGCAATGAAGACTAATGTTTTAAACTGGTGAATTTCTCTTTGGTGTTCAATTCTTGTGATAAAATAATACATACTCTTTATTTGGTTGTATCCATATCGAAGTCTTTAAATCATTTAAATCAATGTATCATGTATATTCCTGATTTATCAGAGTGATTTTTCCACTTTGTTGATTTAATTAACTGGTGTCTACAAGTCAGAATTAAAATATTTTAATAAGTCATAGTGGTTTTAATATTTCTTTTGGATTGTTGAAGTAGAACCTGATAGAGAAACATTCCAACACAGTTTATGCAAGTCATAGACTTAGTAAAGTTTTATGCTAGCCATAGAATTTTTAGAGTGCCTAACAACTAGAGTTAAGCCAATAAGAGGAAACACATATCATTTTTGACTCCATTGCCCATGTGGATAGAAGGCACTGATCTGCCACAACCCAGAGATACAAATTAATATCAAGAAATTTATTCAAAAACCTTTCATTCGTGAGGTAGGAGTAGGAGTAGGTATAGGAATTTTATCTGTCCACTACCCTTTTCCATTGTGGATAGATTGATCAACCTAGAAACACATTTAAATATGCATCATTCATTAGGTACACCCGCCTTGGTCTAGCAAAACCTAAAGAGAAGAAGATTCAATTGCATCAATTGGCCTTGTACATTGACCAAAAGTGTTGTTGGAGCTTGGCAACCTCTCATGGTTCAAACCTACGTTTTTGAGACCCAACAACATGAATGCTGAAAAATATAATTATCTTATGATCACAAGGTACACAACTCTGTCTAGCACAATTTTTGGTAGTAAATATGGTGTTGCCTTATATCCATATAATCTGATGATAGTACAATCTGCAAACACATACTAATCTCCCTAATTGTATTTTATTTTTCCATCATGACCCTTCTCCTTTGGTTTCAAGGAACCTTTGTACTTGTAGTGATAGATTATAGTCACATTTGTGGCCAAGTAATTTGTATAAGGGTTTGAAAAAATGTTCTTCAAAGTACAAGTAGTGGGATCTCTCACATCTACTATCCTAGAGTGATGTCCATATTTACACTGGTCTAGAATTACCATCACTATCCAGATCTTTAATTTTGAATTCTTATCTCCATATTCCCATCACTTGTCCTTCATACAATATCAAATGCATAAGAAGTGAATAGTGTTTAAAGTAGATAGCTTCACTATTGTTCTTAATAGCATTAAGAGCACTATTAATGGCCTCAAATAGATATTGTACATAGTCATAAGGCCTAGCATCTTGGATTTGAATTTCTATAGCAATAACCATGGGAGCTATAGTCATGCTAGTAGGGTAATCAACTCCCAATACTTGACTAGATGAATAGTATGTGTATTGATAGTATTCTTCAAATTAATCTAAAGAGAATGGGGGACTTCCATCACTAGAAAATCTCCTAGGTTGATTCCCTAGACCTTTTGGCCTATGCAAAGGAATCTTCCACCTCTTATAGCTTGTATCCATAGAGTGATACTACTCCAATAAGTCTCTCATCTGCAATTTCATCTTTAGGGAGGTGTCTAATTAGAAAACCATACAAATATAATCCTTTGTTATAATCATAAACTGTGACCCATCGGGTAAGTGAATTACCCCCATTTTTGGATTATAATTCTTTGACGGTTCTTTAATTGGTTCTACATTCATAAAAAACATTTTGGAATCACAAGTTTTCCTATATTCAAATTCCATGTGTTTGAAACTGGGCTATATCTGTACTTCTTCCTATAGTTATATATGAACAAGTCATAGCCCTTGTGTGAAGTCCACACATCTCCCAATTTCTTGTGCTTGTTCTCTAGGGTCTCACATGATGGGTTTAATTAAATTGTTCTCCTTTCTTTTGGCCTAGAACTGGGACACTGGTCTATTAAGTCTTGATTAAGTGGCCTACTTTTTGTTTTTTGCCTCTTTGCTCTTGTTTTCTCTAGGGTTTCATCCATTTTAACCCGAACTATGTTGTACTTCAAGCTATCTTCAAAAAATTATGTTTAGCTGAGCCAAGATGTAGTTACTTGACTGAATGCCTGAAATTTTGAGCTACTCGCCTTCATCCAACTCCAAACTCTAGATATTTAGCAACAATTCATAGTGAGTTTCAATTCCTTAGAGGCTATATTTATCAAAATTCAGCATGCTTGAGCTAGCTCTGGTTCATAAATGGTTCTCGTGCCACCATTCCTATCAACTTGCACATTAATAACAGTTGTCTCTTCGATGAATTCATGAGTCAAATCAATCTAATTATAATTAGTTAATATTTTGTCAAAGATACTTTAATCAAAACATCTATATATCTCTATGTGAATTTTTCATATCAAGGAGACCCATGGTCAACTCTCTCTGATGTCTCTTAGTCTTATTGATAACATGTGTTTACACTTGTGCTAGGATGTCAGAGAGACTTTTGATACTATCTGCTTGATACTCCTATGTATCCTTGAAATATCCTTGTTAGGATGTCAATGAGACCTTGTCCAATGTCTGTTTGATGTCTCTATGTCTCATTGATATTTTTCTCCTTGAATTTTGAAGAGACTCTCTTACTTCTCTCCTTGATATGCCGATGTCTTTTCGACATTTCCATTTTTCCGTGTTGTTTTACCTATCATTTATTTTATGATAATATCTCGATGTTTGAGAGATGTTTTTCTATTTCCTGAATGTTGAATGCTCCATATAATTTTTTGGTGAGACATGTTATATTTTCTCCTCGAAATTTTTGAGTCTCTTAGACATATCGTTCTTTAGGTTCGTGAGAAGACATTTGAATATGTCTCTTAGACATTTGAGAGTCTTATCTACATTTCACATCAACCCTTTTTGCTCGCTTCGAAGAGACTATGGTGAGACTCTCCTCAATATATCATTATCTTAGTGACATGCCATGTGCTACTATGGGAACACTTCAGACAAGGAATTCATTTTAGTGTTATGACCAAGGGCCTTATTTAGTGGTTTATATTAGTGTCAGCCATTATGAAATGGAGATGGGACAATGGTGAGTGTGGGAAGATGGGTTAAAATAGAAGTATGAAAAATAACCAAGGTGGATTTTTGGCTCCAACAAGACCTTTGATATTATGAAACATTAGTGGTACTTGGTTATCAAATTTCAGTAGATAAGTTTTATTAATTTGAATCATAATGTATGTAAATAATGTTATGAATATTTTGGTCAAGTAATGTTGTTCTTATTTTTAGTTAATGACATCAACACATACTCTTATATTACTAGATAACATTATGTAATTTTTATTTTATCTAACACCACTTAGTGTAAATAAATGATATTTATTTTTTGTCTGATTTTTTTCTTCATTATTTCCATAAGAGTAGGCAACTCCACTTTGTGAACCTAGCCTATCTACGTAAATGATGAAGAGAAGCAGAGGATCATTAATTTATGGCAAGTGATTATTTACTATTTCATTTTATTCAAGATTTCTATACTATTGTATATATGGTTTAATTTCATTAATAGGTGAAGCTAGCAAAATTATTGAGCCTAGGAAGTATATTAATTGGAAAAAGAGAGCTACCAGTTATGATATTGATTCTCCATATTCTTAACAAAGAAAGAGTCATTGATCATTTTTTTTAATTTGTAAGAGTATTGTATTAGCTATCAAAAAAAATTATAGTACGTCTACAAATTAGGGAAGAACATATCAAAGTGCAACCTAAATGATGACCACAATATTGTAGAATCTAGCCACCGAGACTAATAGTCGACTCCCACCACAAGCATTGCCAACCAAAAATAGAACCCCAAAAAAGAACTGAAAGCATCAAAAAAATTTACAGACATATACTTATAAACCACTCAACAAACCACCACACATGCCACCATACCCAATCCATAGAAATAGGCTAAAATCCATTTAGCTTTGCAAATTTATCAAATTCCACCATCAGCAACCCATGAAAATATTGCAAGAAGCTAACCCCATAGGCTACAATTTGGTGGTGATGAAACAATTCCAAACACTTAATCTCCAACAAAAAATGATAGATGTGGATGACTCCTCCTGCCACCTTCACCGTAGGAAAATCATGAGCCCATGGTGCGCCCCGCCCTAGCAATGCCAATTTGAGCACCTCATCCAAACCACCTAGAATCTCATTCTTGAATTTTTTTCAAATGATGGTCTTTGCCTCCACTTTTTGTGTTCTTACGTCCATAAGAGATGTGAGAAAATGGGAGGAAATGTGGGTGCTAACCCTAAAGGACTCTTGGTTCTACATAAAATATTTCCCCAACACCATTTTTATTGCCACCACCACATGAGGATCAGTCCTCCGCATAATCCACTTCAACCGATGATCCCTAATGTGCTTGAAGGTCATTTATCACACCTTGCAATCTAGTTCAATTGGAGTGTCGATTCCAACACTAACCACATCATCTGCCAAAAAACTCCACAACAAATTTAGAACCTTATGCCATAGCTATTTTGTAGAGCAAGAAAAAGACAAGCTTAGATGAAGATCCGGGTGAAAAGAAACTCGGCCAGCCTGTATTAATAAAGAGTCAATTGCCAAGATTTTATTATGTTGTACATTAACCATTGTGCCTAGCCGAATTGAGTATCCACCATCCATCTATCCCAAGGCTCATTAGCTCGCCTTCATTTGATGCCAACTAGGGTTATGACCACAATGTGCCCAGTTCTTTAGGTGATATGACATGATTTCCAGTACCACCAAAATATGATTTCTTCAATTTCCATCTAGCCATCGGGTTGCTAACTCATCCAGGTAGTCCAAGTTGGCTGCCAAACACCAACCCTTGATGACAATCTCAATCTCTCTACCCTATGATTTGGAGAGACACCTACCCTTCCTCCCACAAGATTCATTGATCATTTAATGACACTCCATAATTACATATATTTTCACATTTATTGTATGCCTTCATGAAATGTAGATGTAGATTTTTATTTTTAATGTATATCATTGTATATACCTATATGGATTTATATGTATGTATTTATATTTTACCAATGTGTATAATTGTATTCCTATATGAATTTATTTAGACATTCATCAAATGCATATATGACATTGTAGACCTTATAACACTATATGACATTTTCAAGACATTATTTATACCTTCATGGCCTTAATGAGATCTATATATATTGCATGTATTCAAGGCTTAAATGGTTTAAATTATTTGAGTGGTTTGAATAATAAGGCTTAATTTTACTTGTTAGGAGTGACAATAAATTTTTAAAATGGTTTCAACACTAACTAAAAACTTAGGTTTAAGGGTTGAGGGATTAGGGTTGAGGGTCCAATTTATAGGGTAGAGGGTATAGGGGTTGAGGGTTGACGGATGTAGAGGGTTGAGGGTTAAGGGATTAGGGTAGAGAGTTTACTTGGGTTTAAGAATTGAGGGATTAGGTTTGAGGTTCCAATTTATAGGGTAGAGTGTATAGGGATTGAGGGATTAGGGTTTAAATAGGGTTGAAGGTTGAGGGTTGAGGGTTTAAGGGTTGAGGGATTGAGGTTTGAGGGTTGATGGATTAGGGTAGATATTTAGCTTAATGGGTTTAAGGGTTGAGGGTTGAGTATTGTAAAGGGTAGAGGGTAGAGGATGGTTTAAGGACTAAGGGTTGTGGGTTGTGGGTTTAAGGTTGAGTGTTTAAGGGTTTAAGGTTTGATGTTTTAGGGTTGAGGGATTAGGGTGGGGAGGGAGTGATGGATGGAGCAAGATATGATCGAGGGAGAAGTCAGATAGAGAGAAGGAGAGAAGAGGAGGAAGGTATAGAGATATATGAGGGTTGATAATCCAATGTATAGGGTAGGGGGTTGAGAATTGAGGTATAGAGTTGAGGACCTATAGGGTTGATGGTTTAGGGTATTGAGTTGAGGGATTAGGGTTGAGGGTAGACTAGAGTAGAAGTTTCAAGGGTTTAGGGTTTAGGGTTTAAGGGTTGAGGGTAGAGCATTTAGAGTATAGGTTTAAGGGTATATGGTTGAACGATTAGAGTTGAGAGTCCAATGTATAGGGTAGAGGGTATAGGGGTTGAGGGTTGATGGATTAGCGTTGATGGATTAAGGTTGAGGGATCTTTTGATGCAAGTGAAATGTAGGCAAGCGATTGAAGGCCAGTGAATATTAGGGAAGGATTTTTTTTCTAACACTCCTAATCCCTTAACCCTTAATACTTGCTAGATTAGAACAATTAGGAGCTAAATTAGGAACTAAGTTAAGTGCAAAAGCATACTCTAAATCAGGCACTAAAATCGATGTAAGCTCAAATCTAAACCTAGAGCTAATATCAATGCTATACTTAGTGGTAAATGCAACGCTAAAAGTGACGCTAATTTGCACCTAAATTAGTGCCTTCTTGTCCTGATCGATGCAATAAACACTAAAAATAATTCCATCTTGATAAATAGTGCCAAAATTTTCAAAAAAATGGAAAAAAATACATTAAAACAATGGGTGGAAGCAAAAAATGAATTTAATCACAGTGATTTCTTGTAGTGGTAGGAATATAAAGAGAGAGGGAGATAGAGAGGGAGATATGGAGAGGAAGAGATGGGCAGAGAGAGGGGGGATATAGAGAGATACAAGTAGAGGAAAGGAGATAAACAGGTAGAGAGGGGGGAGATATGTTGAGATAACTAAATGCATAGAGGGGGAGATGGAGAGGGATAGGTAGATAAAATAAATATATATATAGGGATACATAGAAATAAAGAGGGATAGGGAGAGAGAACAAGAGATAAAGAGATATAGGTAGAGATATATATAGATAGATAAGGATAGGGAAAAGTAAAGTAATGAAGATATAGAGTAGGGCAAATGGACTAAATAGGAGAGAGAGGTAGAGATAATAAGATATAGATAGTGTTGAACTCACTAGGAGAATGAGAGGGGGGTGATTCAAATGACACAAAACTTTAATCCCTTTTGGAACTTGAGTTCTTCAGCACAACAGAAACTTTAAACCCTTAAGAAGACCAACAGTAAATAAGGATGTGGAAATTTAAACCTCTAAAAAATTCATAAACATTCAATAATGAGAGATATAGAAATCTTAACCTTAACCAAAATAGAACCAATGATAAAAGTGATAAGAACACACATCCATAAGATGAAACCAAATTCATGTGAAAAAGCAATGAGGGAAATCCACGGTGAAAGTTAACTCACAATATAAAGGCTCACTACTAAAAAATGGACTTGTAAGCCAAAGCTCACTACTTCAATCCAAGATACAAAGGACTTGTTGAACTAAGGAAAACACAACTCCAAGAGAAATATACAAGGACCTGATGAGATTCACTATCTCAAAGTAGGATACAAAGATTTAGATAAATATTACAATGCTTGTCAACATAACACTCTACTGACTAAGGCGTTATAGCACATATGGTTCTATCTTTCTTCTTCATGATGTAGAAGTAATTTTCTAATATATTCAGTAAATTCCACACTTTCATTTTTCACCTTTACACACTCTCTCTTTGTTACATATGAAATAAGCTTGTATTTATATCCACCACAAGTCTTCAAAACTTCAATCTAGTCAGCCAGGGAGAAGATAAACATTGAATTCAACAAGTCGGCCACCACAACATATTGTTGTCCTATCCCAAAGGTAGAGAGGACCAAACAAAAACTTATTTAAGCTTATAATGTGATCCAAAACAATTCACATGTTGTTTCACATCAAACTAAGTTGGCATTAAGGGAAACATGTAGATGAAACATGAAGCACATAACCAATTGGACCTACAACCTTATTTCAATTGAATTTACTCAAGTTGGTTCTAACTAAGATAGGTTAGTACCCAAATCTAACTTGACACATCTTCAATTATTGATGCATACCCCCAAGCACATGGTGCAAGCAAAAGTACAAGCCTTGTCGTCCAAATATCCACAAATAACCCAGACAACCAATTCAAGACACAATGCAACACTAAATTATCCAATAGAAACTTGTAGATCACATGGGGATATTCCATGAACATCCAAAAACACTTGCATACACTTTATTCATACTGGTATGCCATCAACAACCATCCTAGACTGACCAAGAATATAATAGTTCATTCAAGAAGAACATAATATATAACTAGATGATATAGCATTAATAGATCAACTTGTGAACCAATTAAGCACATGAAGTTTTAATTGACACACTGCATAGATTTTGATAACAATTTCACCATGTTGTAACAGGAGAGTCATCAATGAGGATGAATGAAGAGCATTTACTGGACCAACTAGATCACCAGAAACATTGCCAACCTCTGCAATTCACATAAATATCCTTGACAACACGGGTGACTTGAAAATATAGGAGTACAACATCCATAGAATACTAACTTTGAATCCAAAACCGCAAGATCATATCTTCAATAGGAGAATTCTCCCAAATATACTTTAATGTAGTTTCTAGGAACAAAACCACTTAAGAAACTTCTGGAGGCCAAAAATTTCCTTTAGTAACATCTCTCCACTACCAAAAATACTTCTAATTCTTCTAATCGTCATCTTAATGCTTCTAATCCTTATCTTAATATATCATTATGAAACAAACTCCATTGATAGAAATCATGCTCTATACTTTTGAGATATGATGTGACATGAAATTCAACAACTCTTCTTAGATAAGTCATGAAATCCAACCATGAACTTAGACAAGTCTTTGTAGATAAGGTAGGACATCCAATGATCAATTTTGACATGAATGAAAACTTCCAATTATCTCCCCCTCTTTTCAACCAACAATCAATGTTGACATCACTGACAACAACTACCAACAATCACCCTCTTTGGAATTTATGGTAATACACCTCCTTACTCTCCCCTTTGACATAAATGACAAAGGTCCATACATTCCTGCATATTAAAACACAAATGCATTCTATGAGTTTATGGAAAAAGGGAAAAAGATATTAAAATGAAGTAGTAGCATATTCTCCCCCTTTCACTAGCAACACTACTACACATTGACAAAAAAATCCCACTCAGTAGTAGCATACATCAATTTAGGATAAAATCATATGCCATGAATTTCTCCCCTTAAAAATATGCATCATCTATGCATCTAATTTGAATGAGGGGCAATAACCCCTAAATTTTTCTAGAGATACTCAAAAGTATCCTTTCAAAGTTTCTTTGAGGTTATATCTGCAATTTGATCCTTAGTAGGCACATACTCCATTCTAACTTCATACTATGCAATTTTCTCTCTAAGAAAAGTGATATCAAATAGAGATGTGTTTAGTCCTTGAATGCATTATTGAATTTTTAGAAATATTAATTGCACTTGTATTCTTAGACAATATAGGAATAGGTTCATCATAAACCACTTTCACATCCTTTAAGGTCTACTTCATCCAAAGCACTTGAGTATAGCAAGTTGTTATAGCAATGTATTCAGCATATGTTGTGGATAAGGACACTAAGTCTTTATTGAGACACCATGAGACCAATCTGTCTCTCATAATGCACTTCCACTTCTACTTGTTGGGAAAATATGTCTCAACCTTGCAATTATATAAAGATTATTGTTGATAGGATATATATATATATCCTAGTTACACCAATAGGTGTAATATACAATGATAGTAAGGGGAGGAGTGGGATATGTGTAAATAATTTTTTGTTAACTTTTTTAGGAAACTCCTAAAATGGCCAACATACATTAAATAAATGATACATTGTAAATCTAGACCGTTAATTATTAGGTTTCAGATCTAATGGTGGATATTTTGTTGCCATGTCTTTCCCTAGAAGGTAACCCTATTTTATGAGGGTGTTGTAGTATGATTGTAGATGGTGATGTATTTCGAGAGTATAATAGTGGTTGTGTTGTCTCTATATCTCTGGGTGGTGATACTTCTATGAGATTATTGTTTTGCAAGTATATTGTAATCTTTTTTATTTCTAAATAATATATTGGGTGGATTTTGAAGTGTGGGGTTTTTCTCCCGAAAGGGTTTTCCCCTTGTAAATCACCGTGTTGTGGTATGTGTAATATTTATGTTTAAGTTTTTGTAACTATTAAAGATCTATAAATTTTTGCATTATTCTCTTTTGAAGATTAGTCTAGGAATTTTTTCTGCTACCTTAGCTTCCTTACAAGTGGTATTAGAGCCTGATCACCTTTGGTTTCAGTTGTGGGTTGTTAGTTTTTTGCACTAATCTAGGTTTTAGTAGGAGCTTGTGCAAAAGATACTTTGTGATCTTTTTGCAGGAATTTTTAGATGGCAAGCCCATCAGTGAGAATAGAGGTGGATAAGTTTTCTGGAAATAATTTTGAAATGTGGAAGTTGAAGATGGAGGATTTGTTGATAGATTGAGATTTTTCGGATGCTATTGACGAGAATGTTTCAAGGCCTGCAAATCCTACTCAAGCTACTCATTATGATGTTATGGACTGTAAATCCAAGGGTCTAATCAGATTATGTTTGGAAGACTCTATTTTAATTAATTTCCATCAGGATACCTCTACACAGAAACTATGGAAGAAGCTTAGTGAGATGTATTAGGCCAAATGTTTAGTGAACAAGATTTTCTTGAGGAAGAAGTTTTATTCCTTGAGAATGGAACAGGGTGGATGAATCACAAACCACCTAGAATCATTCAATATATTGGTGGCTCAATTGGGATCAATCGGTGTCAAAATGGATGAGGAGAAGAAATGTTAAATCTTGCTTTTTTCTTTCCTTGATTCATGGGATTCTCTTGTTATGGCTATTGTGAGTACTTCTATTATTTTTAAGACTAAATATGTGGTGGATTATTTTCTTTCTAAAGAGATGAGGAGGAAGGTATTCATCACTACCAAGGAGGGCCTAAATTTTAGTGGAAGACCTAAGGAAAAAAGCAAAGAAGAATGAGAAGCATGACAAATCCAAGTCCAAGGGGAGATCTATATCTCTTGGAAATTACAAAGTTATTTCTTGGAATTGTGGTAAGCTTGGACATGTTTGTAAGGATTGCAAAGAAGAAGAAAATAAAAAAAGAAAAAAATTCATTCTAGTTCTGAGTCTAAGAAGGAAGATGGTGACAAATTCATTGTAACTTTGGAAACTCGTGTAGATAATGATGCATGGTTAATTGACTCAAGTGCATATTTCCATATCACCTTTAATGGAGATTGGTTTTTTGAATATGAATAATTTTATGGAGGTAAGATGTACTTGGATGGTGATTCTCATTTGGACATTGTTGGCCATGGTAAAATTAAAATTAGATTTCTTGATGGTAGAATAAAAATGATTAATGGTGTGTTGCATATCCCTGGTTTAGAATGAAATTTCTTATCTGTGAGAAAAATAAAGATGTATTTGTATAGGTAGTATTTTATAATGCAAGATGCAAGATGGTTAGAGGTGTTATGGTGATTGCTATAGGTGTTAGGTATGGCACATTTTATAAGCTTGATGCATGCATTGTTGAGTGTAATAGTACGTTTGTGAAAAACAAGTGTATGGAAGAAGTGAGGGTTTCACCTTCAGCAGATGGTCATGAATTTTGGGTACCCAAGGGTGCTCTTTCTTTTGAATCAAAGTTACCTTTAGAGAAAACTATGTTATGGAACCAAAGACTTGGCCACATTGGATAAAAGGGTCTAAGTACCTTGAAAAATAAAAACCTTATTGAAGGTTTTTCTGATTGTGATCTTGAATTTGATTTATGTGAGCATTACATTTATGGAAAACAAAACCACGTTCAATTTTACTTGAGTCCTCATAAATCTTGTGGTGTATTGGATCTTATTCATTCTAATGTGTTTGATCATGTAGATGTTCCTTCAATTGGCAAATCCACATATTATGTTTCATTTATTGATGATTATAGTAGAAGGACATGGGTATATTTTCTAGGGATTAAATCAAATATTTTTAGTTGATTTAAAGAATTTAAAGCAATGGTTGATTTATAGACTCAAAAGAAAATAAAATGTTTGAGGACTGATAATGGTGGTGAATTTCTCTCTAATGATTTTGATAGATTATGTAAATATTGTGGTATTCATAGATAGAAGACAACTCTGTATTCTCCACAATATAATGGAGTTGTAGAAAGAATTAATAAGACACTAATGGAGAAGGCTAGGATTATGTTAAGTGGTGCTAACCTAGAAAAAAAAAATTGAGTTGAAGTTGTTTCCACTGCTTGTTACTTGATTAATAGGTCTCCTACATCAACTCTTGTTGATTAGATTCCTATAGAGGCATAGTTGGGTCACAAGACTTCATTAGGAAATATTAGAGTTTTTGGTTGTGAGGCATATGCACATGTTCCAAAGGAGAAGTGAACAAAGTTGGAGAACAAGGTCGTGAAATGTATCTTCATTGGATATAATCATGGTGTGAAAGGATACAAGCTTTGGGATCTTGCTGCACAAAAAGTAATATATAGAAGTGTTTTTTTTAGAGAAACTAAGCCTTCTTTTGTTATATTGCAACCAAAACAAAGTAAACGGGAAGATGTGATTCAATTTCCTTCTACACCTAAGAAAGTTGAATCAAGGCCCATGGATAGACAAAAAGTTGAGGAGAGCTCATCTAGCTCTGAATCTTTAGAAGAGGAAGAAGAACCTCCATCTCAACTTGTTTTTAGGTCTACAAGGCATAGAAAACCACCTAAAAGGTATACACCTAATGATTAGAGATGCATTTTTCTATGACTACTAACATGGATAAACCAAAATTTGTAGAAGAGGCATTAGGTATGAATGGTGTAGAATCTTGGAAGATTTCTATGGATGAAGAAATGGCATCTTTGAAAAATAATGATACATGGGATCTTGTACCATTTTTTGAAGGATAGAAACCTATTGGTTGCAATTGGGTGTTCAAGAAATAGATTGGTTTAGATGTAGGTATTGAGAAGTATAAATAAAGCTTGGTTGAAAAAGGTTTCTCTCAAGTTGAGGGTGTTGATTATGGTGAGATATTCTCTCCCATTTAAAAAATTACATCCATTAGAATTTTTCTTGTTATTGCTACTACTTGTGATTAATAGGTTGAGAAAATGGATGTGAAAAATACTTTCCTTCATGGTGAATTGGAGGAGGATATTTATATGACACAACTAGAGCACTACGTGGTGAAAGGTAAAAGTAAGTTGGTTTGAAAATTGAAGAAATCTTTGTATGGATTAAAATAGAGTCCTAGGATGTGGTACCAAAAATCTGATGCATATGTGTTGAGTTTGGGATTTTAGTGTTCTAAATCAGATCATTATGTTTATTATAAAATTGATGTTGACCATTTCCTTTTTATTGCATTATATGTTGATGATATGTTATTTATTGGAAAAGGGAAAGGTATGATTTTAGAACTAAAATATCAACTTGCTGCTAAATTTGAAATGAAATAACTTGGTGCAACTAGACACATTCATGGGATGTAAATTAAAAGAGATAAAGAGAACATAAAGCTATGGCTTGGCCAAAGTAAGTATGTCAATTCAATTTTATAGAGATTTAACATGCATGATTAGAGACCATTATGTGCTCCCATTTCTATTGGAACAAAGTCATATATTTCAGATTGTCCATCTCCATTAGAGATGGAAGACATGAGTAGAGTTCCTTGCTAGAGTGCAATTGGAATTTTTATGTATGATATGGTTTATATTAGACTAGACATTTCCCAAGTAGTAGGATATTTTTTAGATATATGTCTAATCCTGGTAGAGTTCATTGGGATGCAGTTAAATGGGTCTTCAAATATTTGCACGACACCTAAGATTATTCATTGTGTTATCATAGTAATGTGACTAAAGATGATATTTCTCTTGATATTCATGGTTATGTGGATTCAGACTAAGTAGGTGATATTGATAGTAGATGATCCACTAGTGCTTATGTGTCTACTTAATTTGGTGGCAATCAATTGGATGAGTAAGTGATAGGATGTGGTTGCTTTGTCCAGTATTGAAGTAGAGTATATGGCAACTACTCATGCTTGTAAAGAATCCATTTGGCTTAAGAGACTGTGTTCAAATATTATAATAAAACAAGGTGTAGTGATAATTAGAGTGTGAGATATCTAGCCAAGAACATGAAATTTCATGCAAGGACCAAGCACATTGATGTACAATATCACTTTGTTCGAGATATTGTCAAAGATAGTAGGGTGAAGCTAGTTAAGGTAGAGACTTTGATGAATGTTGTTGACTTTTTAACTAAGCCTATGAGCACAAAGAATTTCAAATGGTGTTAAGAGAATATTGTCCTTTCAGCCCCTAGAAATTAAGAGATAATTGTTAGAACATAATTACCTACTAAGAGGGGGGTGAATTAGTAGATACCAAAATCTATCCCTTAAATGTTTTTCCCTTAGAAATTTGTATGCAAATTACTTCCTTAAATCTAAACACCTTGTGTAGATTGAAAGCTAAATATACAAACATAAAAATGAAAATAAACAATAAACACAAATATCCAAAACACTAGATATATGTGGAAAACCCGATATGGGAAAAACCATAATGACCAAGGCTGCTTAAGTCTACTGCTCAAATCCAGTGTCACAAATAAAATAATTTTTACAATTTTTTTAGGATACAACCCAAGGAAGCATCAACTACCTAATTTAGAAGCAACCACTTCAAGGATGCAACAACACACTATTTTAGCAACTACAACCCCAAGGATGTGACAACACCCTAATTTATACATTACGACTTCAAGGAGACTACAATCCCCTAATATGAGCCACAACTAAGTACAATGATAACAATTTCAAATATGTATTGAATTAGTTTTGAAAAACCTATAATGCATCATTACATTCAGTACATTGTTGCACTTACTGCAACTTACACTTTGTTGTTGAAGTTGCACTCTCAGCAACACACCCCTACTCTGCACTCTCCTTTGCACATAGAACAATCACTATTCTATCTTGCTGCACTACACCTCTTCCCCTTTCTATCGTGTCTTAAACATCTGCACTATACACTCTCTTCTCTCTCTGCCTCTACTGCACACTCAAGAATACATAACTCTATTCAAAACCCTATGCACTTGTAGAATTTTCACTCTCACAGTAGATACAACTACATCGAGAATATTTAGATTGTCTTCTTTTTGGTTAACTCCACCAATTTTCAATCTCTTCCTCGATATTCTCACCACCATGCATATCTCCTTGAATATTTTGTCAGTGTATCCTTAGCTTGCAAAATTCACTAGCAAGCTACCTATACCTCAAGCTCCATGCCATCATCCAACTCATCATAAAGACATTTGATAAGGTTTCTCAAATATTTCCATATATTGCATTGAGCCACCCAAGATTTAATTTTGTTATAGAGAATATTCCCTTATTCTTTCTATTAAACCCTAATAATTAGATATGTATTAAATGAGTTCTCATGTTCACTCTATCTAATCTGATCTCAATCACCTTTGTAGTTTGTTCCACTTCATTGAATATAAAATCTTCATTCAATTGGTCGTAAGTGTAGTTGGACCAATAATTTATTTCTCTACATTAGTTTGAAGGTGAAACCCTTGTTCACTTGGAGTTCCCATTTTAGATTTCTTTCTTTGAATTATGGTCATCGATCTACGAGCTTCGTGCCACAATCCTACACTTTATGTTCATTGTCACAACTTTAAAACACAACCATATGATAATTTTTTTTTAAAATCTCCATCGTTGATCACATAACCATCATGATCACATAGTGCATTGAAATAACCATAAATCATGACCATCAGATCAACCTTCTTTAAAACCTTCAATCTTGACCATTGAATCTTTTCCCTTTTGATCTTTATCATTAGTCTCCTTCATACATCGCTTGCCATAGGTGGGGTCCACTGAGACACACATCCAAAATCTGCTATCTCAACAAGATCTAACATTAGGCCCACATAGACCTTGCGGGGTCTATGAGCCATTGTCATTTTTCATCCACATCATCACCACGTAGCTCACAACAATGATGTGAGCTGATATATCAAGCAATCGCTCTTTTCCACTTGTCGACCTTCATCATAATATAGCATCATCATCATCCTATTAGGTCACACCAGATTCATTGATGGTCAATATCCATCCACTATGGATTAATCTTGACCATTCCTTGTTGACCCTATGGGTCTTAATTGAGACTCACCACAAACTCAATGGTGCTTGCAGGCACCATTAGATCTTAAGCCTTAACCATCGTCATCGATCTAGCAAAGACAAATATATGCTCCATAGTTAGGAAATATTAGACTCACCAAATATTTTCTTCGCCGGTAAATGTAAGGTGAAGGGGCCGGTTCCCCAAATGATATCAAAGGCTTAAGTCACAACTTAAGCTAGCCACAACCTACTACAACTAGTCAACAAAAAATTAGAAGAACTTTTTGCGCCCATGACTCTTTGATCTGTTGTCTGCTTGAATATATGGGGTCCACTAGATAGTTCATCACCATGTGCCATCATTTCATTCACATTATCGCTATGTCACTAAAAGTCTAAACTTTAGAACCTCATGTCAGAGGTTATGAAATCATGAAAACCTGCTACATTTCTAACAACAAAGAGAACCTCCTTCCTTATCACTCCATTACCTAAGTCAATAATTTGGGAGGTTAGAAGACTCTAGAACCTCGTGACATAGGTAAGAAAAAAATGGAATCCTGTGACTTAAGAAATATTGCAGCTACAAACTATTTGTTGGGATAGTAAACATAAGGCAAAGGGGCCAATCATACCCATGAATTCAAAGACATAAGTTGTAAGTTATGTGACCTGCAACCACTGATACACAATAAAAAAAAAAAAGAATTTTTGTTCAGAAAACCATGACTGTAAACCTATTAGGGTTTAAGAGATAAATCCTAAAACACCTAAAGACAAAAATAATTCATTCCTGGACATCCTTCACTTTCGCAACCTATAGAACACATCATTGGAATACTCTCAAAAAACCCATATCAAATTTGTTTCCTATTTACACCCTTGTCTTCTAGAAGAACCCTTTGCAACAACATGTTAATATTTCATGACAAAAATGCAACATTTGTAGAAACACACTTCTTTCATCAACATATTGTACCATAACTTCCAAAACCAAATCCACTACATCTCCATAACATCTAGGCACACCACTAAACTATCATCATGCCAACACATCCCTTGCATGATCAATTCCACTTCCTTTGACATCAATGACAACACCATAGCATATGCATTCACCAACAACTTGTACCCTTGCTTCCATATTCACTACAAACCTTATCTCTCCTAGACATCAATGACACTTTTCATCAATACCATCATCCTCACTTCCATGATCAACTCCATTCCATCTTCAATCCTCTTTCATCATTCTAGCAATCTTCCTTGCATTTTTTTCCCTTTTGACATTAATGACAACTATATGCCAACAATCTCTCCCTTTGTTATTGATGGAAAATCTTAAATTCTCAATGCTACTAATTAACCAATGCAACATTTGTACCAATATCATCTTTACTTTATCCTTCTATTGTTGCTTTCTCCAATGCTCCTCTTCGATAATTTGCATGAATTCTACCCTTTGACATCAATGGTAAAGGAATCACTCCTCTTGAAAGCATTCTCCCTATTTGACAAGCAGTGCAAAGGGTCTGGTAGTTCTCTAATATTCTCTTTTTAAATTCCTTCTCCTTTTATCATCCTTGTGACAATCTTCATAGCTTTCTCTCTTAAGCTCTACATTGAGCATTGCTCACTTCTTCTCCCCCATGCTCAATTCTTTTGAGAAATTTCTTATCCTTTGTCCTCTTCTTTATCTCAGGTCACCATATTGATGTATCCTTCACTTCTTCTTAGCAATATAAAAGGGACTTAGCTCCCCCTTTGAATGATACAAATTGAATAAAAAAAAATTTCATGCCAATTGATGCATTCAACCTTTTTACTGCAATGGAAAAACCATATGCTCCAACCACCCTGTACCAATTAACAGTATCTGATGCTAGTTGGAATGCCATTACATGCTTTGATCTGATTAGGTTAGATACCAATTGTTGATATTAAAATTGTGAATGTGTTCAATTTATGCTATGTACCAATTGATATCCTGGACTAAATTGTATCAAGTATAACATTGATTTGATACCTATTGAAGCTCCCTCTTAGACCTTGCTCCATTCTTCACTAGCTTCATTTTATGGGCTATGTACCAACTAACATGTTATAAACCAATTTGTAAACATCTAATACCAATTTAAAAGAAATATACATAGAACAACTACCCCTAAAACATATATCTTCTCCTTGCAAGCAAGAAGCATTTCTCTTAAGAGGGAATCTTCAGTAAACTATCCACCATCTTCTAATTATCTTACACCTTAACAATCATTTCAGGGAGCAATAATGTAACCATAAATCTACAACCATCAAGTCATTAGAAATTTGTAAAACATGTTTTACCTGACTTGATCTCCTTCTTCATTTCTAGGGATGGATGAAATATCAATCTAGCTCCCCTTGGACTCATGCCCTATCACTAACAATTAGTGATGTGAGGTAGAAGTAGCCTCATTTTGTGCCTCTTGCTGACCTTTCATTCTCCACACATTCTCATTCTTCTTTTCTATCTTTCTAGCCTTCTTACTAGGAATATGTGAACCATTATTCACTTTGGGAGAAGTATCCTTCATTTTATTCCTCCTCTTTCTCTATATTCTAGGTCTTACAAGATCTAGTCTATAGTCTTTATCTATGTGACCAAATTTTTCACATGTGTAGCATATCACATACATATTCCTTATAGGAGTAAATGAATTTTTATTTACATGTTTAGTGTTCCTTCTAAGTGAAGCTCTACATTCTCTAGCCCTATGACCAAATTAATTACAACTATAACAATAACCATGAAAGAAATGAGGAGTACCTAGTCATAGCATTTCTTTGAGCAGGATGAGGTGGTCTTCTTTGATTTGGCTTCTTCATGTATCTCATCCTAGTAAATCCTCCTGAATCAGCTCCCATATTTTCTTGTATTTTTCTTTGATTCCTTGGGACTAATTTCTCCATCTTCTTCTTTGTTGCAGTATTCATCTTGTTTGCAACATATCTCCTTTCCTCTTCAACTTTCTTCTTATCAACAGTTGGCTCCTTTTCTTCTTTTCCTTTCTTCACTCTAGTAGTGCCATTTTTTATCTTCCATTTCTAGAGGTAATTTCTCTAGAGCAACTTTTGCAGGCTTCCTCTTCCTTTATGAAACTCTTTCTTCTTCTTTAAATAATTTTGCAGAGGTAGAAGGACTTTTCCCTTTATCATCACCAAGGTCAATCTTCATTCTTGGTCTTGATCTTGATCTAGATGGATTTTTTGATCTTATAAATTCATTTAATGTCTCAGAGCCACCTTTCAACTTCAAGCCTTTATCAATATATTCCTTGGCTTTCTCCAAATATCTTCTCAACGCTACTATCTTTGCTTCTAGCTTCATTCAACCATCTGATTTAGACTATAGTTCAGATTTAACTACATCTTCCACTCTCTTAGCTTTCTCAAATTTTGTCTTCAAACTAACTATCATTTGGTTAGAATCTTCAAGGCTTTTAATTAGTCTTTCCATGTCTTTTTGTTCTTCATTCACCTTCTTCAAGCTTTTAATCTCACTTAGAGCACAAATGATCTTACCTTCAATGTCAAATTATTCTTCTGTATCAGAGGTTTCAACATATCCATCTTTATCAGACCATTCAACCTCTTCATCAAAGGTTGTTCCAAATGGGTCACACCCATAGAAAATTCCATGTTCATCATCTCATCTACCACTAACATCAGATGACCCTTTTTCTTCACTTGTGTGGAAATCCTTCTTCTCATTCTCGTTATTTCACTCTTCTTTCGTAGGATTATCCTTTTTAATATGAAATAATTTAGCAGTTATAGGACTTATTCTATCAGAATAAAAACCCTTTTTAGTAGGTAGCTTATCTCTACATCCTCCAGAGCCTGTTCTCAATCTTCTAATGTAATCAGCTTCAACTTCATCAAAATCCTCAGATATAAAAGTAGATGCTTCTTCCTCATCACCTCTAGTTGCACATTCTCTCCTGGATGTATTTGCAGTCTTCTTATCCACATTCAGCTTCACATTTTCAGACTATCCTCCATATGTATGAATCTTGGCCTGTGCTAAAATCTCTTTATCTCCATACATTATTTTCAACTTATTCAACACTTCATGTGATTTTTGACAATGCATGACTTTGACAAACATAGAACTTGACCGTCCATGAAGAAGTATATCTCTTGCTACATCATTATCCTCATATGCCTTCTTTTTAACTTCAATTATTAGAGGTGTAGCAGACATTGTCTATCCATTTACAAATAACCTCCAAACATCACATCCTATGGATCCCAAGTATCCTTCCATCAATGAGCTCCAAAAATTATATCTTGATCCATCAAAGATAGGTCCATCATATGTAAGTAAACTTTGCTGACTAACCATAGTGTTCACCTTGTCTAAGATCTATCCCGAGATGATTAAGCTTCTCCCAGGGAACCTAAGGCCTTGATACCAATTTTTAGAACACAATGATATAGTGAGAGGGGATCGAATCAATAGATACCAAAATCTATCCCTTAAAACTTTTTCCCTTAGAAGTCTTTATGCAGATTACTTCCTTAAATCGGAATACCTTGTGTAGATTTCTTACTCAACTCTTATTTTGTAGATTGAAAACTAAATATGCAAACATAAACATGAAAATAAACAATCAACAAAAATTCTTGCAACACCAGTTATACGTGGAAAACCCAATATGGGAAAAACCAAGGTGACCAAGGCTGCTTGAGTCTACTACTCAAATCCAACATCACAAATAAAATCTCATTTACAATGTTTTAGGGCTACAACCCAAGGAAGCATCAACTACCTAATTTAGAAGCAACCACTTCAAGGATATAACAACACCCTATTTTAGGAGCTACAACCCCAAGGATGCGACAACACCCTAATTTAGAAGCCACAAGTTCAAGGAGACTACAATCCCCTGATTTAAGCCACAACTCAATATAATGATAACAATTTCAAATATGCATAGACTTGGTTCTACAAAACCTATAATGCATCATTACATTTAGTACATTGTTGCACTTACTATAGCTTACACTCTACTATTGAAGTTGCACTCTCAACAACACACCCTTGCTTTGCACTCTCCTCTACACATAGAATAATCATTGTTCTATCTTGTTGCACTATACCTCTTTCCATTTTTGTAGTGTCTCACACATTTGCACTATACACTCTCTTCTCTCTCTGCCTCTGTTGCACACACAACAATACATAACTCTATTTAGCACCATGTATAGTTGCAGAATTTTCACATTCACAACAGATACAACTACATCGATAATACTCAAATTGTCTTCTTTTTTATTAACTCCACCGATCTACAGTATCTTCCTTGAGATTCTCACCATCATTCAAATCTTTTCAAATTTTCTTCTAGGGTTTCCTTAGGTTGAAAAATTCACCAACAAGCTACTTGTACTTCAAGCTACACACCATCATCTAGCTCATCATAAAGACATCTGATGGGGTTTATTAGATATTGCCATATCTTGCATCGAGCTACCGAACATTTAATTCTATTACAATTTTTTTTGCCTCATTCTCTCTGTTAAACCCTAAGAATTAGATATGTATTAAATGTATTCTCCTATTCATTCTATCTAACATGATCTTGATCGCCTCTTTATTTTGTTCCACCACCTTGAAGATCAAATCTTCACTCAATTGGTTGTGGGTGTAGCTGGACCAATAAATTCTTTCTCTATGTCAGTTTTCAAGTGAAACCCTTGTTCATGTGCAGAGTTAGCCATTTCATATTTATTTCTTTGAATTTTGGCCATAGATCTACTGACTGTCTATCATGATCATGTTCTTTACATTAATTGTCGCATCTTTAAAACACAACCATCTGATAAATGGTTGTTTAAATCTTTGTTGTTGATCACATAACTATCATGATCACATAGTGCATCACAATAACCTTAAATCATGACCGTCAAATCAACCTTCTTCAAAACTTGCAATATTGACCATTGGATATTTTTCCTTTTGATCTCTGATGTCAGCCTCCTTCATACACTACTTTTGATACATAGGGTCCACCAAGACATGCATCCAAATTTCCCTATCCTCGCGAGCTCTGACATCGGGGCCACACAAACCTTGCAGGGTCTACGAGTCATTGCCATTTTTAATCCACATCATCACCACACAACTCACAACAACGATGTGAGTTGATATATTGAGCAATAGTTTTTTGCCACCTGTCAACCTTCATCACAATCCATCATCATCATCATCTTGTTGGGTCCAACTAGACTCATCAATGATCAATATCCATCCATTATGGATTAATCTCCACCATTCCCTGCTGACCCCGCGGGTCTTAATTGAGACCCACCACAAAATCAGCGGTGCTTGTGGGTACCATTAGATCTTGAAGCCTTAACCATCACGATCAATTTCATGAAGACAAATATATGCTCAATACCTAGGAAATATTAGACTCACCAAATATTTTCTCGACCAATTAATGCAAGGTGAAGGTGTCGGTTCCCTAAACAACATTAAAGGCTTAATCACAACTTAAGCTACCTACAACCTGCTACAACTAATCAATGAAATTTAGAAGAAATTTTTGTACCCATGAGTCTTTTATTTGTTGTTTGCTTGACTATGTAGGGTCCACTAGATAGGTCATCACCATGTGCCATCCTTTCATTCGTATTATCGCTATGTCACTAAAAGTCTGAACTTTAGAACCTCATGTTGGAGGTTATGAAATCGTGAAAACCTACTAAATCATCCACAACAAATATAACCTTCTTACTTATCACTTAATTAGCTAATTCGCTAAGTCAGGAGGATATGAAACTCTAGAACCCTATGAAATAGGTTAGAAAAACTTGGAATCCCATGACTTAATAAATATTATAGCTATAGAATATTTGTCAGGCTAGTAAATGCATGGCAAAGGGGTTGGTCATACCCATGACTTCAAAGACATAAGTATTAAGTTATGTTACTTGTAACTGCTAATACATAGTCAACAAAAAAATAGAATTCATGTTCATGACACCATGAATGTAAACCTATTAGGTTTTAAGAGATAAACCCTAAAACACCTAAAGGCGGAAATAATTCATTCCTAGGTGCATCCTTCACTTTCTCGACCTTTAGAGCACATCACTAGAATGCTCTCGAAAAACCCATATCAAATATGTTGCTAGTTTACACCCTTTCATTCTAGAAGAACCCTTTGCAACCTCATGTGAATCTTGCATGACAATAATGCAACATTTATAGAAGCATACTTCTTTCATCAACATCCTATACCATAACTTCGAGAAATAGATCCACTACATCTCCATAGCATCTAGGTACACCATTGAACTATTATCATGCCAAATCTCCCTTGCATGATCAATTCCACTTCCTTTGACATCAATGAAAACATCATATCATATGCATTCACCAACAACTTATACCCATGCTTCCATATTCACTACAAACCTTATCTCTCTTGGACATCAATGACACTTTTCATTAATGCCATTATCATCACTTGAATGAGCAACTTCATTCCATCTTTGATCCTCTTTCATCATGCCAACAATCTGCCTTGAATTTTTTCCCCTTTTGACATGAATGACAAATATATTCCAACAAAAATGTTTACTCCCTCCCATTGCTCTTGCAAGGTGTTCAACAAGTGGGATATTTATTGGGAAAATATGTCTCAACCTTGCAATTATATAAAGGTTATTGTTTATAGGATATATATATATATATATATATATATCCTAGTTACACTAATAGGTGTAATATACAATGACAACAAGGGGAGGAGTGGGATGTATGTAAAGAATATTTTGTTAACTTTTTTAGGAAACTCCTAAAATAGTTGACATACATTAAAAAAATGATACATTATAAATCTAGACCATTAATTATCAGGTTTTAGATCTAATGGTGTATATTTTTTGGCTCGTCTTTCCCTAGTTCAATTAACCCTATTTTATGAGGGCATTATACTACAATTTTAGATGGTGATGTATTTTGAAGGTCTAATGGTGGTTGTGTTATCTTTAGATCTATAGGTGGTGATACTCCTATGAGAAGCCTAATCTACAAGTATATTGTAATATTTGTGATTTTAAAATAATATATTGGGTGGCTTTTGGAGTGTGGGGGTCTTCTCTTGAAAGGGTTTTTTGGAGCACAACAATCTACTAAGAGGGGGGCTGAATCAATAGATATTAAACTTTCATCCCTTAAAACATTTTCTATAGATTAATTCCTTTAGCTCTAAATAATTTATGTAGAATAATTCATTAATACCTTAATGTACAGATTAACTAAACATATAGAGAGCTAAACACATATTAATACAAAATCCCATAACACCAAATATGTGTGGAAAACCCAAGATGGGAAAAACCATGGTGACAAAGTTTGCTTGAATCTACTGCTCAAATCTAGCATCACAAATAAAAATTCCATTATAATATTTTAGGGAACCAACCCAAGGAAGCACCAACTCTAAGGAAGTACCCACTCCAAGGAAGCACTAGCTCCCTAATTGAGGAGCACCAACTCTGAGACACCAATTGCCTACACTAAGCACCAACTTACTTATCTAATGGCACAAACCAATTATATTTACAAAACAAAATTATAATTTGTTCTATTGAACTAAATTTGTAATTGCACACTATATGTTGCAATCTTTGAAACTTACTCTTTTTTGTTGATGTTGCAATCTCAACAACACATCCTTTTGCTCTTCTCTCTCTAATTTCTTCCTCAATTCTCTTTCTACTTTTCACTTCTCTTCTCTTTTTGATCTACACTCTCTTCTCTTTCTTCTCTGCACTCTCTTCTACACTTAGAACATCCTCTATTTTAACTTGTTGTTCCACACCTCTTTTCCTTTTTGTAGTGTTTCATAAACCTCCACTCTCCTAAATGTAAACCTAGATGATGATCTATTTTATAGTCAAGGACTCTTATTTACATGTGCATTCTCCACTCATACTTTACTCCACTACATATTCAACAATACATAACCCTATTCAAAACACTCCACCTTTGCAGACTATTCTATCCCAACTCACATACATCAACGACTACTTCTTCATCAATTCTCTAATTTTCTCTTTTCTTGACTCCATCAATCTGCAATCTCAACCTCAAGATTCTCACCACTGTTTAGATCATATCAAATATTCTACTAGGTTTTTCTCATTCTCTTCTTTAGCAATCTACCTATTCATCGAGTGACACACCATCCTATATTTAAAATCTGATAGAATAGATATTTTGGTAGTTATTGAAAACCTAAGCGTGAATTCAATTAATGCATTTTATTCTTTAATCGATCTGATTTTGATCTCTCATTTGATATAGTGATCTATATTGTCATCTTGCAGACCAAATCACTAGCTGAATAGTTAGTGTAGTAGTTGAACAAAATTAATTCTTCCATAGTATCATTCACCAGGAAAAACCTTGTTCACATGGACCTTTAATCTAGTAGAATTAATCTTAGGGTTCAATCTCAAGGCTCAACGAATAATATTCATCATCACTTTTCACCATTAAAGACACATTATCACATCAGGCTAAGACTCTTTAGAGTCCTATTGTTTGGAGTTTATGCACATCAACAAGATCAGACATAATAAAATTTATCCTATCTCTCTTGAAAGGTTGATCTCTATGAACAAAGAGATAACCCCAAGGTCTCATAGGTGTCAGGTCATGACAATGCAGTAGAACAAACTTAGTGATAAATGTGAAAATGTTGGTAATCACAAGGGGTCTAACGAACAAATGTTGGAAGCTCTAAACTCATCAGATTTTAAGATGCGGTGATGCTGAAATTTCTAGTTCTAACCAATAATAAAAGAAACAACAAAATATGAGGGTTTCTGAAGTCCTAATGTTAACACTACTTCCAAGATTAACCATGAAAATGATTAAATACTTGGAATGAACCAATCCCTTACACTAATTTCTATTCGACCCAGGCTATACCTATAATCCTCAAAGGTGTTAAAGATTTTCAAACTGTGGGCATTCATTCCATAAAAATGGATGAATATCTACAGTTGAAATAAGCACATGAGTATTAGGTACAGGTTGACCTTGCACAATATTCCCACAATCAAGAAGCTTCCAAAAGTATGAACCAGGGATTGCTACAACACTCCAAGCATTAAATCACAAGAATTACTAACTAAACCTAAGATCTATTCAAACATTTCCAAGTGATTTAAAAGATAGAACAAGAACCGTGCAAGATTATTTAATGCAAGAGAAGGCACGAGTCATAACACAATGTATGCACTTTGTATTAAATCATCATGTTTGCAACAATTCCAATCTGTTACAACATTTGCTTGAAATGTAAAAACTAACTTCGAATCTCCTAACATCTCACTCTACTACTAAATATATTGCTTACAGGTCTTTTGACTTAGTCTGCTCAATCAACTACCGGGAGATCCAACCTTTATGAATGAGGCCAAAGGCTATACTTATAGAAAAACTTCCTGCATGAACTAGAGCTAGGGTTATGAAGAAGCTTGTCCATCAATCAAATCAGCCCCGACAGCCTACAATAACTCACCATCCAGCATTGAATGCAACAAGGACCCCCTTAGATCGATCTGGGGTCACACAAAGTCATGGTGCAATCCCTCGAGCCAAGCCCACCATTAATGCTCTACCTGCATGAACAACAATGTGTGTGAACACCAGCATGAATATGAGCCACCGATCAGATCCAAGCTAGGCAAACGAGTGACTCAAATCAAACAAAACTAGGTTGAGCCCCTTCAAATCACATCTGCCTACCATTAATGGCCACCAACCAAATTGACCTTGCATGCAAGGATGGGTTTCATCTGATAGTAGCCAAAATGCACTCGACATCACCTATAGATCTTGCCAAATCATCAAAGTACACTCATTCTTCCCCATTTCGATTCAACCTACATTCAAATAGGCCACCATTAATGGTCAATACATCATAAAAATCCAAGATAATCCATTAGAGTTCCCAGGGCAAGCAAATCACACACAAACGCAAGTAGAAGCAAAACCAAAAGCAAGCGAAAGTGGAAACGGAACCAACCCCGACAAAAGTGGAGGCAGAACCAAAATGGAAAAGGAAGGGAAATAGGTGGGGGCAGAAATGGAACCAACCCCAATAGAAGAAGAGGAGAAATGAAAACCAACCCTAAAGGAAGCGAAGGCGGAACAAAAACCAACCCAAGCGGAAGTGGAGCTGGAATAGGAACGGGAACCAAACCTTGAACTTTGTGAAAGTTCATAGTTAAGTTCAATTATGGTTTTGATTCCGGTGAAATAAGGGAAGACCGGAGCAGAACAAAGGGAAAGAAACCAACCTGAAGGCCAAATACAATGAAATGATGAAGACATGAGAAGTAGAGCCAGATTGGGAATGAAAATCGAACCGTGAACTTTGACAAAGTTCAGAGTTAAGTTCCATCCCAGTTTTGCGTCCGACAAAAATGAAAGAAAACCAAAATGAGGAAAACCTAAGGGAGGAAACCAACCTGAAGGCCGAAGACAAAGAAAACAATAGGAAAAACAAGGACGTGGGAGGTGGAGCCGGAGCCAGAACAGGAACGGGAACCAAACAATGACATTAGGGAAAGTTCAAAGTTCGGTTCCATCTCGGTTATGCCTCTGGAAAGTGAAGGAAAAAGTGAGAGTGAAGCCAGAACAAGAATGGGAACCAAACCATGAACTTTGGTAAAGTTCAGAGTTTGGTTCCATCCCGATTTTGCCTTTGGAAGAAGACAAGGAACAAAACTAACAAGGGAAAAACTAAGGGAGGAAACCAACGCTTAGGACTCAAACAAAAACACCAAGGGAAAAAATGGAAGGCAAAAGAAGACAACTGCAGAGAGGACATCTACAAGACTCCAAAACCACCAAGAACTCAACAGAAAGGCACCCAAAACCCAAGGCAAGCACCAAAGACCAAAACCCCAATATTTTCAAAGATAAGCACAAAAGAGGGGGCAAGCCATAGAAATGGGCCAAAAAAGGTAGGCCAAGAGAGGGTCCCCACTTTCAGTGGGGCGTATGTGCAAAACTGCACAACAAATGGAGACTCTGTTTGGGAAATTCTCCAGAGAATTTCAATCCAAGCATCAGGTTATCCCTAGACAAGTTTTCAAAAATCACAAGCAAGTAAACCTTTCATGTACCATGGTCAAAGTGTGTGCATATGCATTCATTTACCTTTCCTATGTTGCAACAAGGACCAAACTCAGTCTGATAAGGCTACATAAGGATTCTAACTCTAAATGCAACCTGGATAGAGCCTCACTTCCAGTCAAGCATTCATAGCCCCCATGATGTTATCATTGTGACTCTCCCTAGCATAGCTCTATTGCTAGCTACGTGTCCATAGCCCCAGGAGAGATACTAGGATACCCTTGAAAAGGTGAACATTTTTTCTAATTTTCAATGTTTTCTTTTCTTTCTTTTTTTGATATTCTCTTTTGAGATTTTCTTTTAAAGCTCTACTTTTCACATTGCAGGCAATGAAGCCCACACTCAAGGATGAGAACCACAATGGCACTAGAGAAAAATTTAAGATTTTTCACCCAGTCAAACCTCCTAAAGACCATATGCAACCTTGGAATTCTTAATATTTGTGTGAAGATATAAGACCCAAATACATTCCAAAATTTAACTTAGTCAAGTGACACTAATTCCCAGCCCATGCAACATCAGATGAAGGAAATCTACCAATTTGAATGACTCTAAAAAGATGATAAGAGTTTGTAAAAGAAATCCTAGAGCAGCCCCAGACAAACAACCAGCTGTACAGATGCAACAAGCCTAGAGGAAAGTAGAACAACCCCAAAAACGTAGAGTAGCAAAGGAAACCAACCCAAGTAGACCAAAGCAAACCAAAACCAGAAGAACAACAAGCAAAGCAAAACCAAAAGAAACCCAAACCAAAAGCAGGAACAAAACAGTAAAAAATGAAACCTAATCTACTTATGTACAAGGAAAGAGTTGAGAACAACTCAAGATTGGAAATAATTCTTCAAATAATACCCATTGAAAGGTAGTGGGATATCTCTTCCAATGAGGGTTTTGAAATGGAAGGCATTATCTCCCAGAATCTCTACAATCTAATAAGGGCCAAGCCAAAGTTTGTCAAATTTTCTATGCTCCCCCTTTTTGTCATGGGCTTTATCCCAATAGAGAACCAAGTAAGAGATTCTAAAGGCCTTCACCTTGGCCTTCCTATCAACCCATCTTTTCACTATACCTTGGTGTTTGGCAAAGTTTTCTAGGGCTTCATCTCTTCTCATTTCAAGGTGTAACAATTCAGTTAAGTGGGATTCACGCTTATCCTCTCCATGATAATATTCATTGATGAATTTCAGGGTAGGGATCTTCAGCTAGATGGGAAAGATAGGTTCCAAACCATACACTAAGTGATAAGGAGAGGTTCCTAAGGATGTTTTTTGTCTAGTGCGGTCTGCCCAAAGAGAAAATCTAAGCTGGCTATGCCAATCCTTTGGATTATTTTCTAGTAGTTTTCAAATGACTATCAATAGGTTTTTATTGGAAGACTCGGCCAAACCATTCCCCTATGGATAGTAATTGGATGAAAATTTTATGGAAATTCCATGATCATAAGCCCATTATCACAAACTATAGCCAATGGACAACCAAAGTGGTTGATAATGCCCGATTCCATGAAATTGATTACCACTTTAGAGGTGCATTGTTTGCATGCAAGAGCTTCAGTCCACCTAGTAAAATAATTAGTTATGGTAAGAATATACCTATGGCTTGCAGATGAAGGCAGGTTGATTGGACCTATGAGGTCCATTCCCCATTGTGCAAATGGTTTTACCTCTATGATAGGCTGAAGTGGAAGAGATGCACACCTCTCCTTGCTTGTTGTAGTTGGACACACATGGCAAGTTCTCACATGGTGATGTTTGTCCTTGAACAAGGTAGGCCAATAATAACCCACCCTCAGAATCTGATTCATAGTGGAAGATGTTGAACCATGGCCTATGCCATATTTATCATGAAATTCATTCATTACTCTCCTTGCCTCTTCCTTTCTTAGACATCTCAAGTAGACACATTCATAATTTTTCTTGTATAAGACAACTCCCTTCATCATAAAACAACCACTCTTCAAATGTAGAGCTCTCCTTTTTATTGAATTAAAGTGTTTGGGACACTATTGATTCAAAAAGTAGTAGATAATGTTATCATACCAATCCCCTGGAGAAACATCCTTGAGATTATAATGCTAGGTAATAAGGCTAGGACCCATTTCCGCCATTGTCTTGGTCAGTCCCTACCCTCTTACCAACTTCATGGGTTGAATTTCTATATCATATTCTTGTAACATAGTTACCCACTCGGCTCTGCATTCACCCAACTCATTTTGCATCAACAACAGCTTGATTGCAGGATCAGGGACTATAGCAAATAATTTGTTTCTTAGTATATAGTGTCTGAACTTCTTCATAGTTCAGATCAAGGCATAAGCTTGATTTTCAGCTTTAGGATACATTAGTTCCACATCTTTCAAAGGTGCACTCATGAATGCTATGGTATGCTCATTCCCTTGATCAAAATTTTGTGTCAAAAAGCCTACATAGGAGTGATCAGAAGAAAATGAATAGATATAGAATGGCTTAGCATAATCAGGACTTACCAAAACAGGGGCCTCAACAATAGCACTCTTGATTTTTGGAAATTCTTCCTTAGCCTTTGTACTCCATTCAACCTTTGCTTCTTGCTTCAACATGGCGTTCAATGGCTTGACTATCTCTGCAAACTTGGTGATAAATTTTATGACAAAATTAATCTTGCCAAAGAATGACTTCATTTCTTTCTTTCTTGCAGGGGGTTCAATTTTTAGTATAGCCTCTAGTCGCTCAAGATCAATGGAAATACCTTGTTCTGAAATAAAATGTCCTAACAAATTTCCTTCAGTGACTCCAAAGATTCACTTCTTTGGATTAAGTGAAATGCCAAATTCCCTACACTTTTGGAATACTTTGCATAAATCTGCAACATGATCACTTCTTTTCTTGGAAAAGACTATCAAGTCATCCATGTAAATGATTATGAACTTGCCAGTGATGTCCTTGAAGGAAATATCCATAGCTCTTTGGAATGTAGCTCCAACATTGATTAATCCAAAGGGAATTCTCTGGTAAGCAAAGGTTCCCTATTTTGTAGTGAAGGCAATTTTGTGCCTATCCTCATATTGGACCATGACCTGGTTGTATCCGGAGTACCCATCCAAAAAGGACATCATCTGAGATCCATTAACAACCTAAAGCACCTCATCCAGTGAAGGGACTAGATAATTATCCTTTTCTGATGCTTTGTTCAAGTTCCTAAAATCAACACACAATCTGATTTCTCCATTTTTCTTCCTAACTGGAACCAAGTTTGTAACCCATGTTGAATGTCTTACTAGAAATATGATTTGTGCTAAGAGTATCTTCTGCACTTCCTTCTGAATAATGGGCTCTAGCAGAGCATTAATTGGTCTTTGTCTTTGTTAGAATGGCTTAACATTTGACTTGAGGGGGATAGTATGTGTAATGATTGAAGTGACATATGTCCTCAAGTCATCATAACTTCAGGCTATCACATCCTGATATGTGTGCAAGGAATCAATAATTCCTTTCCTCTCCTCTGGAGTACACACCTTACCAATAAAGACATTTTTGACATCACTTTGGGTCCCCATGTTGTATGTTTCACACTGACAGTTGAGGGACTCCCTTTTCATTTTCTGCTCCTGATCTCTTATCCTATCCAAATCAAAGATCCTTTCCAATTCTACCATGCCTCTCGAGATGGTATTAGTCTTCAGATTGAGTACCCCTTCTAGGTCCATTTCAACCTCTTGAGGCTCAACCTCATCAATCACTTGAGAAGCAAACACATCGCAGCTAGTGATAAAATCAAGAATATGCTTATCATCTTCAAATACCTAAAAATTGGTGACATTGTCAGGCACTAAGGGTACTGGAACAAGTTCCACAGTGAACTTATTTAAGCCTAAAAGTGATAAGGGTTGCAATGTACTTGTTTCTTTTTTCGTAGAATCAATAGTCTAATTCTTACTCTGAGGTATCCATCTAATGTTGAAGGCATCAAAATTGTTCAATAAGATCCCATACTATGTGCCTATAATTGGCCATCCTTGTTTCATGACATGAGTATTGTTTTCTCACCTACCTGGCCACTAGCTCAGAATCTCCAAACACTTGCAAAATTTTAGCTTTCTTTCTTAATGTCATTAATAGCCCATGAACTAGAGCTTCATGCATAGCTACATTGTTAGTGCACTAGAATTGGAGTCTATGAGCAGCAAAGTAGGTTTTACCTTTAGGACTGATCAGCTCAAGCCCTACTCTGGCACCATGCTTGGATCTGGATCCACCAAATCTTTATGTCCTGTAGTCATTAGCTCCTACTTTTCTTGAGATACCTTTATCCTTCTTGCCACCCAGAGGCTCCTTAGGAGGTTTTGGGTCTTTCCCTTTTAGACTATTCTGAAGGCTCTGTATGTTTTTCTTAACACCTGGGGTTGTGTTAATGTTCCCTTGTATATGTCCTACTGTAGTTTGACACAAGCAACATTCCAGTTTAGAATGAGGAGCATTGTGAACCCTGAACCAATTAGGAAGAAGAAACTCTTTGAACTTCATATTTATACCCAGCTGAATCTGATCTTCTACAAATTTCCAAATAAACTCTTGGAAGTTATCCAACAAATAGAGTTGTCTATCTACCTGATCATCAAGTTCCTCCGTTTGTTCAAATTTCCCTTTAGAGATGCTGGCTTTTGATGTGGATTCACCCGAAGAGCCTTGTAGCACCAAGATTTCTTCTGTGTCTGAAGTAGGAGAGGCTAGGATATAGTTCCCCATACTGACTTTTGATACTAGTATCTCATTTGAAGTATTTTGATACCCAGTAATGACATACTCCATTCTAGGTTCTCTCTCAATTCTTACCTGATTTGCGTCTCTCTTCCAGGGGAACCACTTGTGGGAATGATCCATGGATGTGTATCCATTTAGTGCCTTGGTAAAATCTCTACCCAAGATCAGATCATAAGTGTTAGGAATGTCAGCTACCTGAATATTAAGTACTTGTTGCACTCTAGGATCTGAGGCAACTTGCATGGGAATCATGCTCAGTTCTCCCACTATATTCACCTTTGTTTTGTCCAATTGGGTGACCTTCTTCTGAGAGGCTACAGGGGTAATACCAAGAGCCCTATAGAAAAAAAATGGCGAATAGAAATCAGAAAAGGAGGGGTTTCCATTTTTCCTTGGAATAAACTCAATTGTGAATCAGCTTGTGCAACTTGACCCTTATCTTTTTCTTTACCCCTATCCCAAGGTTGTGATTGACTAGGACCTTTGGGTTCTTGTGAACTAGCAGGCCTTCCAATTTCTTCATTGGTTGCTACTCCTTGTGTTGCTATACTTGAATTAAAGGACCCTTGGACTACATTTCTGATTTTAGGAACTCTTAATAACTCAAAAGAAGAAAGACTCACCTTCACTTTTCTGAGTTCCTCTGTGGCATATCCTCCTAGTTGTTCTACATTCATGATAGTGTGGACCTCCTTGGAATGACCAGTCTTCCTATCCTTTTGCGTATCAGCATTTCTTCCTTTGGAAACATCTAGTTGTCCTTATTTTGTGAGGTATTGTGTTGGCACTTGAGGGTAGGATGGATTGTTATTGGCATGTGGATCTGGTGGAGTAGTAAAATTGTGTGGAGGGATAGATGTTGTAAATGGTCCTTCAACTTGTGGACTCCTATGGGGATTTCTCCTCAGATCATACTTTCTGACAGGTTGCTGAAACATCTACACTTCTTCAACATCAATCTCTCCTTCATCCAATGGGCCATTATTGTTCTTAGTTTCTTCATCAAATAGCTGAGAGATTTCATCTTCATTGAGCACCTATTCAGCCTCCCCATTCTAGCTACTTGATTCCTCCTCTGGTTCATTCTCTTCATCCCTTGGGAAAGGGGCATCATTCAACACCAAAACTGGGGAATCATAGGGATTTGAGGGTACCAATTCTTGGAAAATGGAGTTTTTCTCAACTTCATATTGAAAGATGGAAGCAACAGTTTGAAATTCGGGGTAGTCAAGCTCAGAGAGTTGACTTGTCTTGTGAAGTCTACAACATCCAGACAAAGCGGCTTCTGCTAAGTACACCCCACCTAGAGGTTTCTCTAGATTGGAAGGTTGATCTAGCGGAGTGGGGACTCATCCATCATTAGGCCCAGTGTTCCATGGCCTACTCTACCTAGGTGTTTGTCTTCTTTCAAATCCTTTTCCACCTTGTTGACTTCTATCAAAGTTCTAACCAAAACCTTGTCCTCTTTCAAAGTTTTGATTTTTGTCATAGTGTTTCCCTTTATTATACCTTAATTCCATGCTCTTCTAATTAGCTTGGAGTTGGCTATTTTGGTTCCTCAAGTAGGTTGCCTCCATGTTCAACTTCTTCACTTGCTCAATTAGCTCATCTAACCTTTCCTTATCAAGATTATTGTAAGGGACCAGATTCATAGTGTTTGGGGGGTATCCTAACGCTCCTCCAGAACCAGTAGACTGATTCAAAACTTGTGAGTTCTACAAATATGTAGGGAAACTAGCTTGTGACTATGAATGTAGGAGATGGTTAGCATTTTTCTAGGGATAACTAGGTATTTGTTGGACCTAGTTTATTGGATGACCTAGGTGAGGTACCAGAGGCAATTATGGAATAGGATTCATGTTGGGCATGTGAATTATCAGAGCCCAGTTGAGAGATTGGACTTGCCTTGGGTGAGCAGCAGGTCCCAAAGATGGTAGAGGTCCTGACAAGTGTTGTCTTAGGTCTATACTAACCTTAACAGCCTTTATATATGCAGTGAGAAAGGTAGTCACGGGATGAGTTCTCCACTTAAGGAAGGTGGAGGTAAGGTTGTCAAGGGCTTCGAAGTAGACCTCTAGGGTAGTGTCCTCATTTCCAGCATAAGGTTCTTGAAGCCTAGTGTATGCTCGGTGGAACCTATTATTGAATGATCCTATAAGCTCATTAACTTCTCTCTTGACTCCAGTAAACTGCATATAAAGCTCATTATCACTAATGGGAATCTTAAATTTCAGCAAAAATGTAGCCTCAAGTTCAATCCAGTTATGGATGGATGCATTAGGTAAATGATTGTACTAGTAAAAGGCCTCCTCTCCTAGATAATGGGGGAAGATTTTGAATGCAAAATCCTCATGATTAATCCCTCTATATCTTATATAATTCTAAAAGATCCTAATATGCTCCTCTGTCATTCTATTAGGGTCATTTGTGTGAAACCTAGAGCAAAAATGCTCAGGGTTCTTGGGCATAACATTGTAGTTGTTGAATGTCAGAGGTGATGGGTTATTCATCAGGAAATCCATTGGTGGAGGTGGTAATGGTTGATGGATGACTAGTTGGGGTTGTGGAATGCAACCAATCTCAGAATTAGATGAAGATGAGGTGGATGAGGGTGAGGATGGTGGAAATGATGGATTGGAAGATGGATCCTCCTTTCTTTTGGTCCTTCTTGACCTAGTTGGAGGTGGTAGTTCTTGAAAATCTTGTTCTTCTCCTATTATAGATCTAGATCTCCTTTTGAGCCTCTCAGAAGAGATGGAATTTAGAAAATGCTCCAGCTTGCTTTTTCAGGCCCTCCCTGTAGTGCCAAATCTTGTTGTTTGGTGTTTTTCAACATCAAAAACATCAGACATAATAAAAGTTATCCTATCCCTCTTGAAAGGTTGATCTCTATGAACAAAGAGATAACTCGAAGGTCTCATAGGTGTCAGGTCATGACAATGCAGTAGAAAAAACTCAGTGATAAATGTGAAAATGATGGTAATCACAAGGGGTCTTACGAAAAAATGTTGGAAGCTCTAAACTCATCAGATTTTAAGATGTGGTGATGCTCAAATTTCTAGTTCTAACCAATAATAAAAGAGACAACAAAATATGAGGGTTTCAGAAGTCCTAATGTTAACACTACTTCTAAGATTAACCACGCAAATGATGAAATACTTGGAGTGGACCAATCTCTTAAACTAATTTCTATTCGACCCAGGCTATACCTGCAATATTGCAGGAAACAGTGCAATCTTCTAAGGTGTTAAATATTTTTAGACAGTGGGCATTCATTCAATAAAACTAGATGAATATCTATAGTTGAACTACGAAAATGATTATTAGGTATAGGTTGACCTTGCACAACATTCCCACAATCAAGAATATGCCCAAAGTATGAACCACGGATTGCTACAACACTCCAAGCATTAAATCACAAGAATTACTAACTAGACCTAAGATATATTCTGTTGGAACTATAAAATTTTGAAAAAATCTCATTGGCCATTCATGCTCATTAGTGTCCCAAGGAGTCCTAAAGCTTTCCTCATATAGCATACTCATCAAGATCTGAGTAAATTTTTATCATATAATCACTTAAATTTTATCTAACCCTAAAATTTTTGATATATGGAACATATCGGCATAAGATGATGTAGGTCTCACTAATACTAATGCTCATTTCCTCCAGTATATCGGCAAGAAACTGGTTGTGTCACATCGATGACAACATACATCGGGAGTACATGGGTTCATGGTTTCTATCGGCAAGACAATGACTATCAGCATGACGGTATGAGGTCATATCAAGATTATATTTATCCCACCACTTGTAGCAAAAGAATATGTATCAGCCAGACAAGGGTCATCATAGTAAGTTTCTGAAAGACATCCCGAGATCTTTACCGGTCTTGCCGATAAAGAAAAGGAGGACTTATTCGATGAGACAAATAATGCTGAGAAGAGTTCAGGGAGTCTTATCGACCTCCCATGTTATACCAACAGGAGGGTGCGTGACAACATGCATGGAGCTAAAAATTGTTAGGAGAACAATGTGCATGGTCTCGCTGAAGAAAGAATGTATCGGTAAGATAAACCTCAGCAGGGAGATCTAAGGAAGGTCACAGCGAGTGTTATTCCATCGGCTAGACAATTGCTTTATCTTGGCGATCTGAGTAGACAAAAGGGAATATCTTGGTGAGATGAAGAACCTTCGGAATAAGGCAGAGAACTATTGGCCCGATTCATTAAGTCATGGTAATAGGTTTTCTTCGGTGTAAGTCATGGTGACATTCAAAAAATTAAAGTGAAACTGTAGGGGAGACTTGTGATGTCGAGGGAGCTACAAGATGTCTTAGCGAATATGTGAACATTGAACAGAAGGATTGGCCAAAGATTTAAAATATCTTGCCGATATGCTACATGATGTGACAACAAGAATTTAAAAGAGCCTGCTTCATTCGTGTCATAGCCAAGACATTAATGGCGCCATGAAAACATAAAAGATTTTGCGAATTCAGGTGAATTCAATTAAAGGCATTTTTTCATGAAATTGACAACAAGAAGGACGAGAGGAACGAGCGGAGGATTGGGATGTTCGTTCAAATTGGAATTTCAGGAAAAATACAGTAAGTTTCTCATCCCTTGAATATTGTAAATTTCAAAGAATGGAAAGTTCTGGTCTAGGGAAATCAAAAGGTAGAAAACATGGGGAGAGTATTCAATCAAAAGGAAAAGGCAGAAAACAGAAATTCAGTCAGAGGGCACCGAGCGAAAATTGAACCAGGATCTCATAGACTAGCTATCCGGTTCTGGACCTAAGGCTAGATGATCTGTACAACTTAGGGCTGAGGTAGATAAATTAGATGAAAAATGTAAGTTCATTGGGAGATTTTTGAACCCCAATCTGAGGCTACGAACTATTCAGTTTCCATTACAACCAAAGGAATTGATTTGAGCCAGTATGTAACCCTTAGAGTCTCAATTTAGGTAAACTGGTTTGCCCTAATGTCTTTGTTAATGTTGAATTGGTGAAAATTTTGGCCAGTCATTATAATCCAAAACATAGGGCCATATGTGATCTCTCCAGGAATCCATTAATACATTTGTCAGAGAATGCAATAAGTGAGGTTTTCAAATTATAAGGGATATGCAATGAGAAAATTGTAAGTGAATAGCTCGCGAGTGAATTCAGAAGAATGGACACCGTTTATAAGGGTTGGAGATTACCCCTACACAGAATTAGGCATGGTGGCAAACCGATTCCAATGGAGGACACTAAGGGACCACCATTTCATGTGGATATTTTTGAATCTTATGTGAAATACACCTATTTTTCGGTGGGATAGGTATTGGGAATGGAGGTTCCAGAGTATATGGCAATTGTGCCTATGGTGATTTCAGCAGATATTCAATATCATAACTCTAGGCCTTGGGATTATGCTTCATATGTGTTTAAAGAACTTGATGCAGGGTTGATGGTAATAAAAAATGGAGCCTATGTCCTGCACCTCAGGAATTATTCATTGTTGATGCACTTGGTGCTATACTTTGGACATGAATTAGGATTGTGGCCCCAGGAGCTGAGAGTTTCACATATCGATAAAGAAGGCAAGCCATTGCCTATTAAGTCATGGACTGCTATTTGGGATAGCAGGTTTGCTAATTCCAGTTTTCTACAATTTGAAGAATACTTTGGAAAACACTTGTATAAATTATACAATCATCTATGTGATTATTCCTTATCTGATGAGATAAAAAGGTTCCTCAGACCTAGAGATTTCAATGGACCAATCAGCCACAATTGGGGGGATTGGTATTGTCTAGAGAACATGACCATGATTAGGGTTTATGAATTTGAAGATGCTCCATTTATCTTGCCTAGAACAGTTCCAAACAGGATTACCTACTTAGAAATTGTTAGGCAGATGGATTTTTCTAGTGTCATGAATTTAAGCTCTTTTGGAAAGGTTGTTTTTTTGCCCAGTACATTATGCTTTGGTGACTTTACTGTGTTAGCAAACGAAGGATATAACCTGATTCTTGATAGGTTATTACAATACAATATGAAGAGAGGGCCATTGAGGAAAATTTTTGATTCAGAAGGGTATATCCATTCGGCCAAGTAGAAGATAAATTTTGGAGGGTATCATCATGTGCCCTACTAGTTCAATGATATGATAAGAAATTTGGAAGAAGAAGAGTCAAAGATGGTAATTGAGTGACACAATCAAGAGTTTCTAGATATGGAGATGTTGTCCTCTAGAAAAAGCATCAAGGGCTAACATTTCCAAGGGTCCATCCAGTAAAGTATCAAGGACAAGAACTCAGGGTTATACTTACTCGGCCAGAGAAATGAATATTGAGGAAAATGTGGATATAGATGTAAGACATGAAGAATATAAATCTTTTATAGCAGATGATTAGTTTATAAAAACTTCAGAATTCAAAACATTTTTGTATAAGCAAAAAGGTAAGGAAATAAGAGAACTGGTTGACAATGTGACACCGGGAAATGAAGAGCAATTGTTGAAAATTTTGAGAGATGATGTATAGAAAGAGATGACAAATATGACCCCTGAGAAAGGGAGAGAAATGATGGAAAAGGCTAGTGTCATGATTTTCCCAGGATTAGACATCAATTTTGCATTAGTTTTCGATAGTTTCCTAAAAGACAATAATACTACACATAAGCTCAACATAGAAAAGGTAACAAAAGTATATACAAGATCAAGATATAATCCTGATGAAGAGACATTGATGGTTTGGCTTTATATCCACCCCATAAGAGGTCAGTTTTTATTGACACTGAGAAAGAATTTGGACATATCATGACCTTAAAAGCTGGAGAGGCTCATCCAATTGCAACAACAGAAATTGGGATCAATGTAGAAAAATTGAATAAAGCTTAAATACAGGCATTGATTAGAGAAAAGGAAATGTACAAAACAAATAGCAAAAGAATGTTGAGGGAAAACTAGTGTCTAAAGGATTTAGTGGATTCTGCAATAGGGCCAACAAGGATTCTCACTCAAGGTGAAAGTTCATAGGTGAAGGACCATTGGGAAGGATCGGGTGCTTATTCTCAAGGGAAAATGGACACACTTACAATAGTAATTAAAAGGAGGCAGGCCATTTTAATCACTTGGTTAAATAAACTTTGGGGAAAACACTCACAGTATTTTGATGCAATAAAAGAACATAAAAGAGTGGATAGTACAATCCAAGAGAAACTTGAGGAAATAAATCAATGGGATACTCCTAATAATGCAGCGATTGAGGATGCTAATCATGTCATGGATAAGCATAGAAGTTTCTTTGAGGAGTTATAGGAGGATGCACAAGAATTGATGGAGGCCATTGAGAATAGATTAACTACATTCTTTGATGATGGAGGTAAGTTAAAAGAAATGGCTACATGGAAGAGCGAAAATGAATTAATACTCTAGGAGATTTTAAAGTCAACCACTACGAAAGATGCAACGTTGGATGAGGCGTGTGAGAAAAATGAATGAATGGTGATGATGGAGATCATGATACGCAATGAACTAGGAGATGCAGATACACACGAGTGTCGAGACTACACATATCATATGTCTAGAGTTCATTTATGGCTTAATAGAGCTTAGTAAATATAATTTTGTTAGTGTTTCATATTGAAGACATTTCTGAAAAGATGCATCTTTTCATGTGGTTGATGTATATAAATATCCAATTTTATAACCAAAAAAGGAGATAGAAGATAGATAGAATTAGAATAGGATAGATTGTGGCTAGCATAATATTTTTAGAATGTATGCATTCAAGAAGACTGTGTTGCATGTATAAATTTTGAGGAAGATAATGAAAGACTATTGATTTTGTGGCTTCATTCTGGTATCAGTTGTTTGTTGGATTTCTGCAATTATTTGATTGTCTTCAATTTCATGTTTCTTGATTATTTAAGTTGAAATATCAAGTATATGTTCAATTTATTAGTGCACATTTTTTGTATCTGTTTGATTTGATTAATTGGTTTCTTTAAAGAAGAATTAAATTCCTTTCAGTTAGTTACAGTAGTTTGGGAATGTTATCTCGATCATTAAGAAGAATCAACTAGTTAGGATTGATATTCTGCCTCAAGTAGGGTCTGTCAATCACATTCTTGCATGTTTATGCTAGTTATAAACTCATATTTATATGCCAGAAAATTAGAGATTTCGATAGATAAAAGCCACTCATCTGAGACTTTCATTTGACTCCGATTCACCCAACAAGGCACTGGTCTCCCTTATATTCATTACTTAGTTTTATTCATTTCATTTGACATCTATTAACTGAACATATCAAAATTCACCTTAATATTGCATATACTATTTATACCAAATTTTATTTTATATTGCATATACAATTTATACCAAATTTAGATCATATCTCTCCCCTATCAACTTGCCATTGTGAATAGTTTAGTCTATCAGGAAGCATAGCTCAAAATCTGCAGCATTCATATAGGTATACTTACCTAGGTTTAGCAGAACCTTAAGAGTAGAAGGTTCAACTATATTGGTTGTCCTTGTTAGTTGGCCAACAACATTGTGAGAGGTTGGAAACCTCTCGTGGTTCAAGCCTACATTTTTGAGACCCAACATATTCAAACATTTCCAAGTGATTTAAAAGATAGAACAAGAACCATGCAATATTATTTAATGCAAGAGAAGGCATAAGTCATAATACAATGTCTTCACTTTGTATTAAATCATCACATTTGCAACAATTCTAGTTTGTTACAACACTTGCTTGAAATGTAAAAACTAACTTCTAATCTCCTAACATGTTACTCTACTGCTTACAAGTCTTCAGACCTAGTCTGCTCAATCAACTAGTGGGAGATCCAACCTTTACAAATGAGGCCAAACGCCATACTTATAGAAAAACTATCTGCATGAACCAGAGCTAGGGTTACAAACAAGCTTGGCCATCAATCAAATCGGCCCTGACAGCCTGCAATAACTCACCATCCAACATTGAATGCAACAAGGACCCCCTCAGATTGATCTAGGATCACACAAATTCACGGTACAACCTCTCGAGCCATGCCCACCATTAATGTTCTACGCACATGAACAACAACTCACGTGAACAAAAACATAAATATGATCCACCGATCAGATCCGAGATGGGAAAATGAATGAATCAGATAAAAAAAAACTAGTTTGAGCCCCTTCAGATCATGTCTGCTTTCCATTAATGGCCACCAATGAAATCGACCTTGAATGCATGGATAGGTTTCGTCCAAAAACAACCACAACACACTTGACATCACCTCAATATCTCTCCAAATCCTCAAAGTACACCCATTCTTCCCTAGCTCGATCGAACCTACATTCAAATAGGCCACCATTAATGCTCAATACATCCTCAAAATCCAAGCTAATCCATTAGAGTTCCCAAGGAAACCAAATCACGTAAAAACCCAGGCAGAAGTAGAACCAAAAATAGGCGAAGGTGGAAATGGAACCAACCTCGGCGGAAGCAAAGGCAGAACCAAAATAGGAAAGGAAGGTAAACAGTCGGGGTAGAAATGAAACCAACCCCGACAGAAGCGGAGCCGGAATGGGAATGAGAACCGAACTGTGAACTTAGTGAAATTACATAGTTAAGTTCCATCCCAGTTTCAATTTCGGTGAAAGAAGGGAAGAATAAAGCAAACCAAAGGGAAAGAAACCAACCCAAAGGCCAAACACGATGAAATGATGAAGAAACAGGAAGTGGAGCCAAAACGGGAATGGAAACCGAGCTGTGAACTTTGCCAAAGTTCAGAGTTATGTTCCATCCCGGTTTTTCCTCCAACAAAGATGAAATAAAAGAAAATCGAGGAAAACCTAAGGGAGGAAACCAACCCAAAGGCCGAACACAAAAAAAATAGTGGGAAAAAAAATAATGCGGGAGGCGGAGCTAGAGCTGGAATGGGAATAGGAACCAAACAACGAGCTTAGGGAAAGTTCAGAGTTCAGTTCCATCTTGGTTCTACCTTCGGCAATTGAACAAAAAAGCAGGAGCAGAGCCGGAACGGGAATGGGAACCAAATCATGAACTTTGTGAAAGTTCAGAGCTTGGTTCCATCCCAGTTCTGCCTCTGACAGAATAGAAGGAACAAAACAAACAAGGGAAAAATGAAGGGAGGAAACCAACCCTTAGGACCCAAACAAAAACACCAAGGGAAAAAATAGAAGGAAATAGAAGACCACCCTAGAGAGGACATCCGCAAGACTCCAAAACCACCAGGAACTCATCACAAAGGCACCCAAAACCCAAGGCAAGCACCAAAGACCAAAACCCCAATATTTTCAAAGGTAAGCACAATAGAGGGGGCAAGCCACAAAAACAGGCCAAACAAGGCAGGCCAAGAGAGAGTCCCCACTTTCAGTGGGGCGTGTGTGCAAAACTACACAACAAGTCCTACCGATAAACACCATTCATTTTGACACCTCTTCTGAGAGACATGAGTCCACACACCATGTGTCATCCATGTCATCACAATATGATTCATATTAATGGCGTGAATTAATATATTGAGCAATCCCTCTTTGCCACCTATCAACATACTTCATCTTCCATCAGTGTCACCTTCGTATCATATCCCACTTACATCTTTTCCATGACTCCGTTACGTTGAGAGGACACGAAGCCACCTCTCTCCGATGAGAGGAAATTTTTTCTATGAAGCTCTGTCAGAATATTGAAGAGATCAACTATCTTATTTCCCCAATCTTCATATGTCTCCCCAATGAAGAGTCAATACAACTTGTCATCCACATCCTTTTCACGTGTCAACTCCTTATTTATCATCACACTCCATCGTCAACCTATCGAGTCTCACCATGACACTATTCATATTCCATCCCCATGAATTTTTCATGTCGAGGGGACTCAAAGACTCCTCACTCTGATATTTAAAATTCTATGTGATGAAGTTCTATGAGACTATCAAAGTGACCAATCATTTGGTCCTGCCAAAAAAATTTCTTCTCTTGGATCTGTTTCAAATGCTTGAATTGACAACTATGGGGTTCACCTAATAGATCATCGCCATGTAATTCACAATGAGGATGTGAATTGCTAAAGTAACCAATTTTTTTTTTCCACTTGTTGTACATCACTGACTACCAACTTCACTTCCCAGTCGGGTCCCACATACTGATCCCATGCATCACTGTGTCAAAGGGACATCCAATTAGCTTCCACCGAGATTCACCGTTTACTCTAAATGAGATCTTATAAAAATATTGAGGGAACACTATAACAAGTATCATCAACATCCATCAAACTTCCTAATGAAGGACCTTGATGACATCACCTTCCCAATAAATTGTCACCACGTGTCAATTTGATATCATACTCCATCATTATCTCCCTCGACCATCACTTACTAGTCTCTCCAACACTACATGTACTCTGTTGATGTCATATTCCTCTAATGACCATGTCGAAGGGACATAAAGAAATGTTTCTTTGAAATCTAAGTGTCATATGGATGACACTTTAACACTTCTTCGAAGGGACTGTAAACCATCTCCTCTTGACATTGTGTTCTCCCTTCGAACTACTATAATGGATCTCCACTATTGCCACCTATTCTAATTTTCAAAATATTGAAGGGAAACTAGCATATCTCCTACCAACATCTTCATGTCACCCCAAAATCTTTTTTCCTTCACTAAATCCGCAAACATTTGCACTTCCTCAAACTCTCCTTTTTTGTAGAATCCTTTCTCAAGCAGATTACCTAAAATCAACATTCATAACCTTCCTTTTTATTTTTGGGGAATAAAATTTCTCTCATTACTCTTTCCTTATTCTTGGATTGTATTTTAGTTTTAGACAAGTAAGTCCAAACACATAATTCTCTCACACCCTTTCTCCTATTGAGATTTGGCCATCGGTCTTACCATTTTCCATTTACCTCCTTTCACATTAATCGTAGACCATAACTCATACCTACAATAGTCAAAGTGAGAAACACCAACTTTGACTTGATCTTGTCAAATTTTGAGGTTCCTCCTTCCATATTTCCAACTTAAAATCTTTGAATAAGTTGCAAGCCCATAACATTTTTTAGGTGGCGAGGTTTCTCCATACTATCTTTTTCAAACACCACTATAGGCTATACAACCAAAGTTTGAAGTTTGAAGTACTATGGACTTAGTAGATTTTACTTATTCAGTTTGAGAGACTCAGTAATAGGTATGACCAAGGCCCAATTCCCAAAACCTTGGAGGCATAGTCAAAAATGACTAACTCCAAATACCTTCCTTCTTCAACAAGTGATACATGGTAAGCCTGAGACTCGAGGACCAAGATTGTACAATCTCTTCAACACTTGCACAACATCTGCAATAGATCTTCAACCATTGATATCAATGACACTTTTATATTAATGCCAACATCCTCCTTTACCAGATCAGGTCCATCTCACCTCTAATCCTCTTTCATCATGCTAACAATCTCCCTTGCATGATTTCCCATTTTGACATCAATGATAGAAATATGCCAACAATCTCTCCCTTTGTCATTGATGGAAAAACTAAATGCTCAAAATACCAAAGGTCTGATACCAATTATGGATAACATCTAAGATCTCAATTCTCTCCCTTTGACATACCTTCTCCTTTGCTCACACTTATGAGAAACTATACAACTTTCTCCCCCGTGATCAATTTTTTTGAGTATATACAACACTTTCTCCCCCTTTGAAATCAATGGAAAAGGGTCACACTCACCGTTCTATTGTAGAGGGTCACACTCAAAAAAATTGAGCATGATATTTTTGTCTCAGGTCACCATGTTTTTGTAGCCATTACTTCTCCTTAGCAATGGAAAAGGGACTTTTCTCCCTTTTGACTAATACCAATTGAAGGAAAATTAAACTCTCATGCCAATTTTTTCTCTTCTTTGACTGTAATGGAAAACCCATATGCTTCAACCACTCTATACCAACTACTCTAGTTGAAGTTCCATTACACACTCTATACCAATTTTAACAAAAGTAATTGTGGGTGATTTTATAGAAGAACTCCCCCTTAGAAATATCTCTTCTCCTTGTAGTCAAGGAGAATTTCTCTTAGAAAATAATTTACACAACTTCTTTCTCCTTCGGCTACAAATATTCTTCCCCTTTGACAAGCACTTCAAAGAGAAATATTGTAGCAATAAATCTACAACCATCAAGTTGTTAAAAATTTGGAAAAAAATTTTTACCTGACTTGATCTCTCTCTCCATTTCTAGGGATGAATGACATACAAATTAAGCTCCCAATGGACTCATGTCCTATCACAAAGAATTAGTAATGTGAGGAAGAATGATGCAGGAGCATCAAGAAGTATTCATAAATTGAGGCAGTTGACAGTGAAGTGGTAGGTATGCCAGTGATGCAATGAAGCTCTGCATGGTGGTTAGAGTCGTACATCAAGGATGAGAAGTCATGTATTAAAGGGTTTTCTAAAAATTATGTCTAGTTTATCCACCAAAAGTTTCAGAGGTGCACATGAAGATTTCATCAAGTTATGGATGTTTGTGTTCAGATAGTTGTTCAGTTGTTCAAGCTGAAGTTCCTGAAGGAACATTATGAGATTTTTATGGCTAAATTTGTTGTAGACATTTCTAGGGTGATTTTTGATGATCGTGGATGTTTCCAAAACATGTGTTGGTGGTCCACATTGATCATGGTGCTTGTGATAGGTGAATTTATTTTGGTAAGTTTGAAGTTTCCATGTTCTTGGCTGACTTGGTGTTGTAACTTGTTGCGGATCTTCATGGATTAAATTCTAAAGGTGTTGTGTGTTCGAGGATGTTGATTTGGGTCCTTAATTTTCTATGGCTGATGTTGGTTGCTCCACATTGCAATGTGTTTAGTGTTTGTGTCTGACCTATTTGGGGTTGAACATTATCTTATTAGTCGTTGTAATTTGGTAGACTTGTTTAAGGGTTAATAGATACATGGATGATATAAGTAGAAGAGAGAAGATTTGTTATGGGAGGAAGAAGGGAGATAAATTGATAAGGAGATAAAAAGTGTGAAGTATGAAGCACGGTGGTGAAGTATTATGATCAAGAAGGATCTCAAGGTAGAGATGGAGTGTGGAGTAGGAAATGGGCTCGATGGAAGATTATTGTAAGGATTGTCATTATTTGAGTCATTTGTAATTCCTAGGTTGCGGCCTAGACTCTGTAAAGCCTGAGTGGCACCTATAATGTGTTTTGAGATTTAATATAATGAGTAGTGAGCTTTGAAGGTAGTATATTTCCCTTTGATGGTTGTCCAAAGATATATCTTGTGTCTAGTGTTCATGAATGTCTTTGATCTTTCTATGGATTAGCTATTAATTTCCATTGCATATTTGTTGTGATCATGGAGTTGGTAAGTTAGGTTGCAAGGCTGGACATTCCTTAATTGGATCATCCTACCTTGACTACATCAATTGGTATTAGAGTAGGTTGGTTGTTGGTTTATCAGAGCTAGTTGAAGATCTAATTGTGAATCTGAAGAGTGGGTTGTGAATTTGTTGGATGGTTGTAAATCTTTATTAGAGAAAAGCAAGTGGAAGAGGAGGTGGCAGAGTTTATTAGATCTAGTTGTGAATTGTTTGCAAGCTGGGGAAGATTGGGAAAAGAAAAAAGAAGGAAAAAAATAACCTGATATGTGAAAGGGACACTTTGGAAGAATAATTGTGCGAACTCAGGAAGTGTAAGGCAAAATTGATGGAGAAGGAAAAGACAAGTGTGATGCTATTCAAGAAGAACTCGAAATTGAAAGAAGAAGAAATGAAGAATTGGAAGTAGAGTTGGATAAGTTGGAAGAAGGATTCATGTTGAAGTTGGACAAGAGGAGTATAGATCTGGAGGAAATTTTGAAAGAGCTGAATCAAGAGAACAGTTTGCAGAAGAAGGAGATATATGGTCTGAAGGAACATGTTAACCAATTGGAGAAGGATAATGAAACATTGACATCTAGGCCTAGATCTTGTGATCTATCTTGTGATACTGGTGATTTGCGCAATGTTGCAGAAGATGAAAGTGTAACTAAGCCTTTAATTATTGGTGATGGTATTGGTTTTTGTAACATAGATTAAAATCTGGAATAAGGATAATCTGCAACTAGAATAAACGGTGTTAATCCTAATCTAAATCAATATTAATATAAAATCAAACAACAAAGAATGAATAATTAAACATAATAAACTAAACAAATTAATGGAAAGCTCTCACCGAATATGCATTCACTCCTTCAAATTATCTTGATTTCTCTTCTCCATTTTGCCTTTTCAATATTCTTGCCCTCAGAATTTTGTGTTTGAATGCAAGCATAACTTTGTCGAATGTCTAAGAAAAATATCAAAGATAAGTTTCTTATCAAAAGTGTATGATTTCGGGAGGGGGAATAATGATAATGATAGGCCATTTTATAGATTTTGGGTTTTCGAACGATCGGCTTACATTGAAAGAGAGATTGATGAATGTCATGCAATGTGAGTTCTATGTCAGATAGAACGTGAGTTAGAATATGAGTCAAAAAAGACTAAAGGATAAAGACTAAGTTAGAACGTGAGTTAGAACACGAGTTCAAGATCTTAATCTTCAAAAATAGAAGTAGACTTTGTATGTAAAATACAAATTTAGAACTCAAAGAATAATGCATTCAAATGCAAATAGGAGTTAGAACTAGTTAATCAACTAGTTGTGACGAAGATTCCTCTCGTAGAGATGATCAGCTTGTTGAATTTAGAGATAACTGGAGAACTAAAAATAGATCACGAGTCAGAAGGTGAGTAAATGATTAGTCAACTGGTTGACAAAAAAATGTGACATAAATAATTAAACATGAACTAAATGTTAATTTAATTCAACATTCGAAAATAAGAGACTTTAATTAAATAAATAAAGATAATTTATTTAATTTGACTGTTTGAAAAGGATAATATGAATAATTAAATAATAAATATTTAATTATAGATAAAGGGGGTTAAATGAATAATTAAATAAAGATATTTAATTATAGTTGAAATATGATAAAGGGGGTAATTAAATAATAAATTATTTAATTAATATGGAGGAATTAATTAGTTAGGGACATAATTAAATAATTATCATTTATTTAATTAATCAAGTTGAATAAAAGTTATTTATGAACTAATGAATTAATGAAAATGGAGTATTTAATTAATAGAGGAAATATGTGTTAGAAAGGGTAGTTAAATTATTAACATTATTTAATCATGACAACGAACTATAGAAAATTATGTCAAATGTGTACTCGCGGGCCTAGACCAATTTTCGGTGTCTACAGTTTGCCCCTCTTTGATACAATATTTTTACGACATTGTGTCAAAGAAAATCTGCCCTGATCATGCCCCAGCATGAAACAGGTTAAGGTATGCCCCCTCGGGAAAATTGACAAATTTTGAAATTTAAAAAAAAAAATCAGGAAATATTCCCGATAAGTCAATTTGACAGTTAGAAATGCTATGGAGTTCACGGAATTGAAATTGGACTTGATACGGACATGTACGGGTCATTTGAAGTTGAAAGGTTAAGTGGCCAGTAGAGAAGGGCTGAAGAAATGCCACCCAAACCCTACCTATAAATAGGAATTAGGTTGAAAAATAATTTATTTGCACCCGGAGTAGTTTGGAAAATAGAAGATTGGCTCTGACTAGCTGACGAAAATGGCACCCATTCCCTATGCTACGCATTGAGGATATCGGATCCAGATGTTCAGGCGGCCAACCGACGCAGGACCACCGGTATGTACCTTAAAATGAACTCTTGAATTTCATTTTTTTGCACATTTTTCAAGGCATTAAAAGTTAATTAGTTTATGTGGTCCATCATGAACGATGCATATGCCATCTTATTCACCGCATTTGACTGTGAAATGATGCATGTGTGAAAACACATCTAGGCTAGGTTAGGCATTTTAGGGAATGATCACATTTGAATTAGAATGCACCGCATTTGTAGTTATGCAACACATTTGCATTAGCATTAGACACATGTGGGGTAGTGAATCCAAGACTTGGAAGCTGGTGTTCATAATTGCTAGGCCAATTCTGATAGGGAGTGTGACAACTCCATTGGATGATCTTTCCTCATCATCATAGGCCTTGATGACTATAATTTTAGAGGTGTCTACGCAATCTTCTGAAAATCCTAATGCCTTAACCAATTTTAGGGTACACAGGTTCAAACCTGCTCCTTCGTCTACCAAGACTCGTCGAACTTTGGTTTGATGGACTAAGACTTCAAGATGTAAGGGGTCATTATGATCTGAGTTTTTAGTTGAGTAATCTTGTTGGGAAAATCTGGCATGATGTGAGTTGGTTAAATATCCCACCATTTCTTCGAAACGATTGACATCTAAGTCTATAGGAATAGTCGTGTTCTGTAAAGCTTTGTCAAGAATGGGTCGACTCTCAGGCGATAAAGTCAATCAATTCCAAGATAGATATTTGAACGGGACTTTTGCTTAGTTGATCAAGGAGGTTGTACTTAAACTTGGAAGTTTTCATAGGTGGCTCAGAAGAAGGACATGGAATAGTAATCTTAGTTCTGCATGTGTTTATACTACATTCCAGATGCTTCTTAATGATGACGGTATTGACATTTTCATTTGCGGCTCAGAGGTGATTTATGATCGTTCCTTTACCATAGTCATACTTGGTATTGGCATAATTGGCTGATGGATTATTCTTGGGTACCAAACTGGAGGGTTTTCCTTTTGTGTGGTCATGTAATGGGTCTGTGAAGACCTTATGATCACTGTTCTTGGTATTTTTCTACCCACCGACCTCTATGGTTCCGTTTTCAACAAAGTCTTGTATAATATTTTTTAGTTGGTTACATTGTTGTAGGTTGTGTCCTTTCATTCGATGATAGTCACAAAAAGAGTTATCGTCCCACCATGAAGTTTTGAATAGTCCAGGATCATATTCTCTTGGTTCCAATGGTTTGATGAGATTATGTAACATAGATTAAAATTTGGAATAAGGATAATCTACATCTAGAATAAACGATGTTAATCCTAATCTAAATCAATATTAATCTAAAATCAAACAACAAATAATGAATAAGTAAACATAATAAACTAAAAAAATTAATGGAAAGCTCTCACTGAATATGCATTCACTCCTTCGAATTATCTTGATTGCTCTTCTCCATTTTCCCTTTTTAGTATTCTTTCCCTCAGATTTCTGTGTTTGAATGCACGCATAATTTTGTTGAATGTGTAAGAAAAATATTGAAGATAAGTTCCTTCTCAAAAGTGTATGATTTTGAGAGGAGGAATAATGATAATGATAGGCCATTTTATAGATTTTGGGTTTTCGAACAATCGACTCAGATTGAAAGAGAGATCGATGGATGAGATTGATGAATGTCATGCAATGTGATTTTTGTGTCAGATAGAACATGAGTTAGAATATGATTCAGAAAAGACTAAAGGATAAAGACTAAGTTAGAACATGATTTAGAACATGAGTTCAAGATCTTAATCTTCAAAAATAGAAGTAGACTTTGTATGTAAAAGACAAAGTTAGAACTCAAAGAATAATGCATTCAAATGCAAACAGGAGTTAGAACTGGTTAATCGACTAGTTGTGATGGAGATTCCTCTCGCAGAGATGATCAGCTTGTTGAATTTGGAGATAACTGGAGAACTAAAAATAGATCTCGAGTCAGAAGGTGAGTAAATGAATAGTCAATTGGTTGACAGAAAAATGTGACATAAATAATTAAACATGAATTAAATGTTAATTTAATTCAACATTCAAAAATAAGAGACTTTAATTAAATAAATAAATATAATCTATTTAATTTGACCGTTTGAAAAGGATAATATGAATAATTAAATAATAAATATTTAATTATAGATAAAGCGGGTTAAATGAATAATTAAATAAAGATATTTAATTATAGTTGAAATATGATAAAGGGGGTAATTAAATAATAAATTATTTAATTAAGACAGAGGAATTAATTAGTTAGGGACATAATTAAATAAATATGATTTATTTAATTAATCAAGTTGAATAAAAGTTATTTATGAATTAGTGAATTAATGAATTAATGAAAAGGGAGTGTTTAATTAATAGAGGAAATATGTGTTAAAAAGGGTAATTAAATAATTAACATTATTTAATCATGACAATGGACTATAGAAAATTATTTTGAATGTGTACTCGCAGGCCTAGACCAGATTTTTGGTGTCTATAGTTTGCCTCTCTTTGATACAATGTTGTTACGGCGTTGTGTCAAAGAAAATCTGCCCTGATCGTGCCCTAGCATGAAACAGGTTAAGGTATGCCCCCTCGAGAAAATAGACAAATTTTGAAATTTTAAAAAAAAAATCAAGAAATATTCTCGATAAGTCAATTTGATAGTTAGAAATGCTATGGAATTGACGGAATTGAAATTGGAGTTGATACGGACATGTACAGGTCATTTGAAGTTGAAAGGTTAAGTGGCCAGTAGAGAAGGGCTGAAGAAATGCCACCCAAACCCTACCTATAAATAGGAATTAGGTTGAAAAATAATTCATTTGCACCAAGAGGAGTTTGGAAAAGAGAAGATTGGCTCTGACTAGCTGATGAAAATGGCACCCATTCCCTATGCTACGCATCGAGGATATCGGATCTAGAGGTTCAGGCAGCTAGTAGATGTAGGACCACCGATATGTACCTGAAAATTAACTCTTGAAATTCATTTTTTTGCACATTTTTCGAGGCTTTAAAATTTAATTAGTATATGCGGTCTATTGTGAATGACGCATATGCCGTCGTATTCACCGCATTTGACTATGAAACGATGCATGTGCGAAAACACCACTAGGCTAGGTTAGGCATTTTAGGGAATGATCACATTTGAATTAGAATGCACCACATTTGTAGTTATGCAACACATTTGGATTAGGATTAGACGCATGTGGTGTAGTGAATCCAAGACTTGGAAGCTGGTGTTCATAATTGTTGGACCAATTCTAATAGGGAGTGTGACAACTCCTTTGGATGATCTTTCCTAATCATCGTAGGCCTTGATGACTATAATTTTAGAGGTTTCTATGCAATATTTTGAAAATCCTAATGCCTTAACCAATTTTAGGGTACACAGGTTCAAACCTGCTCCTCCATCTACCAAGACTCATCGAACTTTGGTTTGATGGACTAAGACTTCAAGATGTAAGGGGTCATTATGATCAGATTTTTCAATTGAGTAATCTTGTTGGGAAAATGTGGCATGATGCAAGTTGGTTAAATATCCCACCATTTCTTTGAAACAATTGGCATTTAAGTCTGTAGGAACAGTGGTATTATGTAAAGCTTTGTCATGAATGGCTCGATGCTCAGGCGATAAAGTCAACAATTCCAAGATAGATATTCGCACGGGACTTTTGCTCAGTTGATCAAGGAGGTTGTACTTAAACTTGGAAGTTTGCATAGGTGGCTCAGAAGAAGGACCTCAAATAGTAATCTTAGTTCTGCATGTGTTTACATTACATTCTAGATGCTTCTTAATGATGATGGTATTAACATTTTCATTTGCGGCTCGGAGGTGATTTATGATCGTTCCTTTACCATAGTCATACTTGGTATTGGAATAATTGGATGATGGATTATTCTTGGGTCCTAAACTGGAGGATTTTCCTTTTGTGTGGTCATGTAATACGTCTGTGAAGACCTTATGATCACTGTTCTTGGTATTTTTCTGCCCACTGACCTCTATGGTTTCGTTTTCAACAAAGTCTTGTATAATATTTTTCAGTTGGCGACATTGTTGTAGGTTGTGTCCTTTCATTCGATGATAGTCACAAAAAGAGTTATCGTCCCACCATGAAGGTTTGGACTGTCCAGGATCATATTCTCTTGGTTCCAATGGTTTGATGAGATTATGTAACATAGATTAAAATCTGGAATAAGGATAATCTACAACTAGAATAAACGATGTTAATCCTAATCTAAATCAATATTAATCTAAAATCAAATAACAAATAATGAATAAGTAAACATAATAAACTAAAAAAATTAATGGAAAGCTCTCACCGAATATGAGTATTCTTGCCTTCAGATTTATGTGTTTGAATGGAAGCATAACTTCGTAGAATGTCTAAGAAAAATATCGAAGATAAGTTCCTTCTCAAAAGTGTATGATTTCGGGAGGAGGAATAATGATAATGACAGACCATTTTATAGATTTTGGGTTTTCGAACAATCGACTCAGATTGAAAGAGAGATCGACAGATGAGATTGATGAATATCATGCAATGTGAGTTCTGTGTTAGATAGAATGTGAGTTAGAACATGAGTCAAAAAAGACTGAAGTATAAAGACTAAGTTAGAACGTGAGTTAGAAAACGATATCAAGATCTTAATCTTCAAAAATAGAAGAAGTAGACTTTGTATGTAAAAGAAAAAGTTAGAACTCAAAGAATAATGCATTCAAATGCAAACAGGAGTTAGAACTAGTTAATCGACTAGTTGTAACAGAGAGTCCTCTCGTAGAGATGATCAGCTTGTTGAATTCAGAGATAACTGGAGAACTAAAAATAGATCTCGAGTCAGAAGGTGAGTAAATGATTAGTCAACTGGTTGACAAAAGAATGTGACATAAATAATTAAACATGAATTAAATGTTAATTTAATTCAACATTCGAAAATAAGAGACTTTAATTAAATAAATAAAGATAATTTATTTAATTTGACTGTTTTTAAAGGATAATATGAATAATTAAATAATAAATATTTAATTATAGATAAAGGGGGTTAAATGAATAATTAAATAAAGATATTTAATTATAGTTGAAATATGATAAAGGGGGTAATTAAATAATAAATTATTTAATTAAGACAGAGGAATTAATTAGTTAGGGACATAATTAAATAATTATGATTTATTTAATTAATCAAGTTGAATAAAATTTATTTATGAATTAGTGAATTAATGAAAAAGGAGTATTTAATTAATACAGGGGATATGTGTTAGAAAGGGTAATTAAATAATTAACATGATTTAATCATAACAACGGACTATAGAAAATAATGTTGAATGTGTACTTGCAGGCCTAGACCAATTTTCGGTGTCTACAGTTTCAAAATGATGCAGAGAATGGGATATGAAGGAAAAGGGTTGGGAAAGAAGCAACAAGGAATGACATAACCTATTCAACTAGTAATGAGAGCAAAGAGTTAAGGCCTTGGATATGATAGAGGTAAGAATATTATTACAAGTTTGAATCAGGGAAGAAAAGGCATGGACATGAAAAGGAATTATGTTGGGATCTATATCCTTGTAAGTTATGTGGATTAAGGATTCATTCTAAGGAGATGTGGTGGGATAAAATGAGGAGGAAATCTATGATAGCTTATATAAAATTTAATTATGGATGGATTGACGGATCAAGATGGAAGTATGTTACTCATAACTTCAAAAAAATTTATAGATGGAAGAACTCATATGTTGGAATAAAGGAAGGCTCAAGAAATAGAGAAAGAAGACCTTATGAAGATCATAACAAGGGTAGTTATTCAAACTATACAGGGAGAGGTGACAAGAGTCCTAATTCTCATCACAATGAAGAGTACCAGAGGATTGAAATAAGATTTGTTAGGGAAGGACCCCTTTTTCAGATTTGGAAGAAGAAAAAATAAAGCACTGAGTGTCATCAAGAACCTGATACCAAAGAAGCTAATGAAAGGGAAGTAGTAACGAATGCAGAGATAGTTTATGCAAATGAAGAAGAGCCTATTGATACATAATTAATTTATCTAGAGGAAGGGGAACCTTTGGAGGAATTAGATTGGATTGTGCAACCGAAAGAAGGTGAAGCATTAATTTTAAGGAGAAATTTAATGAATCAGAGTGAAGTAAGTCTTGAGGCAACTTGTAGGGTAGCATTGCTCACACTGTCAACCATTTAGGTAGTGCAAGGCTTGCAAGTAGATCACCAAAACTTGACTATGACAAGATGAAGAACTTGAGGCAACTTGCAGGGTGGGCTTGCTCAGATCACCGACTAGGGAGGCAATGCAAGGCTTGCAAGTAGAGCGCCGAACTTGGAAGAGAACTTGAGGTAGTTTGTAGGGTGGACTTGAACAAAATGCTGACCTTGAGGAAGTTGCAAGTACTTGAAAACAGATCAATGAACCAATGCAAGAGATAACATTGGATTTGATACAGTATAGACCAAAGTAAAGAGGCTCACTTTTCAAATAACCCTAAGAGTATGATGCAGGAGCATCCAAAAGTATTCATAAATTGAGGCAGTTGATAGTGAAGTGGTAGGTTTTCCAGTGATGCAATGAAAATACATATGTTGGCTAGAGTTGTACATCAAGGATGAGAAGTCACAAATTAAAATATTTGCTGACAAGTATGTCTAGTTTATCCACCAGAATTTTTAGAGGTGTGCATGAAGATTTCATCAAGTTATGGATGTTTGTGTTCGGATAGTTATTCAGTTGTTGAAGTTGAAGTTCTTGAAGGAAGATGATGAGATTTTGATGGCTAAAGTTGTTTCAAATGTTTATGGGGTGATTCGTGATGATCATGGATGTTTCTTGAATGTGTGTTCTTGGTCCACATCGATTGTGGTGCTCGTGAATGGTGAATTTCTTTTGGTAAATTCAAAGTTTCCATTTTCTTGGCCGATAGGGTGTTGTAACATGTCGCAGATATTCATGGATTAAATTATGAAGGTGTTGCATGTTCGAGGATGTTAATTTGGGTCCTTTTTTATGGCCGACGTTGGTTGGTGGGCATTGCAATGTGTTTATTGTTTGTGGCTGACCTATTTGGGGTTGCGCGTTATCTTATTATTTGTTTTAATTGGGTTGACTCATTTAAGGGTTAATAGATGTGCAAATGATATAAATAGAAGAGAGAAGATTTATTATGGGAGGAAGAAGGGGGATAGATCAATAAGGATATCGAAAGTGTGAAGTATGAAGCACGGTGGTGAAGTATTATGATCCAAAAGGATCTCAGGGCAGAGAGGGAGTGTGGAGTAGGAAATAGACTCGATGGAAAATTGTTATGAGGATTGTCATTAGTTGAGTCATTTGTAATTTTTGGGCTATGACCTAGATTTTGTAAAACCCAATTGGCAGCTATAATGTGTTTTGAGATTTAATATAATGAGTAGTGAGCTTTGAAGGCTGGGTTTTTCCCTTTGAGGGTTTTCCCAAGATATATCTTTTGTCTGGTGTTCATGAATGTCTTTGATCTTTCTATAGATTAGTTGTTAATTTCCGTTGCATATTTGTTGTGATCATGGAGTTGGTAAGTTAGGTTGCAAGGCTAGACAATCCTTAATTGGATCCTCCTACCTTGACTGCATCAAATTGGCACCTGGAATGTGTTTTGAGATTTAATATAATGACTATTGAGCTTTGAAGGCTGGGTTTTTCCCTTTGAGGGTTTTCCCAGGATATATCTTGTGTTTGGTGTTCATGAATGCCTTTGATCTTTCTGTGGATTAGTTGTTAATTTCTATTGCATATTTGTTGTGATCATGGAGTTGGTAAGTTAGGCTGCAAGGCTGGAAAGTCCTTAATTGGATCCTCCTACCTTGACTGCATCAAAGAAGAAACCATATTTGGTGCTTCTTGTTGACCTTTTACTCTCCAAACCATCTTATTCTTCTTTTTTGTCTTGTCATCCTTCTTCTCTACAACATGTGAAATTTTTTCACTCTAGGGGACACATTATTTCTCCCATTATATTCTATTGGTTGTACAAAGTTTAATTTGCAATATTTTTCTATGTGGCCAAAATTATTACATTTATAACACATTACATTCATAGTTGCTATAGGAGGGAATGAATTTCTATTTACACATTTTTTGCTCCTTTTAGGTGCAATTCTACATTCACAAGCCCTATGACCAAACTGATTACATGTATAACAATAACCATAAAAACATGATAAGTACTTGGTCATAGATTTCTTTTGTGCAAGATGAGGTGGTCTTCTTGATCTATTCTTCTTCAGGTATCTCATCCTTGAGAAACTATCTATATCAGCTCCTCCTATATGCTTCTCTTTCTTCAAGCCTTTAGAAACTAATTGGGCATTCTTCTTCTTGTCTCTAACAAGTCTATTTTCTTCTTCAACTATCTTCCTACAACTATCAAGCTTATTTTTTTCTTCTTTTTCTTTATTCACCTCAGCAATGCCTCTTTTCTAATTTTCCATGTCCAGAGGCATTCTCTTTCTAGAATCTTATGCAAGCTTTCTCATCCTTCGTGAAACATCTTTCTTTTTATTTAAATCTATCAAACAGTATTGTAGAAGTAGGACTCTTCTCTTTCTCACAACCAAAATTAATCTCCACTGTTGGTCTTGATCTCTGTCTTGATGGATTTTTTATCTGATCAACTCATCTAACCTCTTAGAGCCACCTTTTAACTTTATGCCCTTGTCAATCTACTCTAGCTTTATCTAAATCTTTTCTAAGAGACACAATTTATTCCTCTAGCTTTATGCACTCATTAGATTTAGACTGTAATTTAGATTTAACTATATATTCTATCATCTTAGCCTCTTCCACTTATGTTTTCAGATTAACTATCATTTGATCAGAATCTTCAAGGTTTTTAGTTAGTCTCTCTATCTCCTTTTGTGCATGAATTTTCTGATCTTAATTTTCATTCCTCAATCTTTTAATCTCATCTAGGGTAGAGATGATTTTATCTTCAAGGTCCACTTCTCTTTATTCTTTATCAGAGGTTTTAGCTTCTTCTTCTTCTTTATCAAACCTCTCAACCTCTTCATCAAAGGTCATTCTAAATGGATCAAATTCACAAAAATATTCATTTCCATCATTTGATCTATCATTTACATCAGATGACCCACTTTATCTTCTTGTGTGTAGATTATTCTTATCCATCTGCTTACTACTATTCTCTTGCTTAGGGTTATTCCTTTCATCTTGAATGTATTTAAAATCAAGACAAGAAGATTTACCTCTACATTTTTTGGAGCCTCTCCTTGGTTTTCTAATGAAATCAACTTAAGCCTCATTGGACTCTTTTGATCTAGAAGTAGATGCTTCTATCTTCTCTTTTCTAGCTACAACATCTCCTATGGATGTATCTGTAATCTTCTCATCCACATTTGTCTTCAAATTTTTAGAATTTTCTCCACATTTTTGCACCTTGTTTTCATCACCTCCATACATCCTCCTTAGCTCATTCCATGTTTCATGTGTAGTTTCATAATGCAGGACTTTATCAAGCATAGATCTAGACAACCTAATTGTATTGGCATACCTTGCTTTAGCATCATCTTTAAACACCTTTTAAGCCTCAGTAGTTGGAAGAGTAGTGGGAAATTTGTATCCCTTCTCAACTAGCATCCACACATCAAACCTTAAAGATTTTAGATATGTCTTCATCATGTTGCTCCAACACTTATAGTCTAATCCATCAAAGAGAGATACTTCTTTTTTAGATGAGCCTTCTGTTTAGCCATTCTTGTGTTCACTTATCCAAGATCAACTCAAGTTGATTAATCTTCTCCTAGGAAACCTTGGCCTCTAATACCAATTGTTGGAACACAACATTCTTCTAAGAGGGGGGGGGGAATTAGTAGATATTAAACTTTCATGCCTTAAACCCTTTTCTATAGATTAATTCCTTTAGCTCTAAATACTTTCTGCAAAATAATTCATTAAGCCCTTAATGTGTATATTAACTAAACACATAGAGAGATAAATGCACATTCATTAAAAATCCCATAACACCAAAATATATGTAGAAAACCCAAGATGGGTGAAACCATGATGAAAAAGGCCGCTTGAGTCTAGTTCTCAAATCTAGCATCACAAATAAAACTTTTGTTATAATACTTTAGGGAACCAATCCAAGGAAGCCGCAACTCCTTGATTTAGGAGCACCAACTCCAAGGAAGCACTAACTCCTTGATTTAGGAGCACCAAGTCTAAGGAGACACCAATCCCCTACACTGTGCACCAACTCAGTTATCTGATGGAACCAACCAATTAGATTTACAAAGCGCTACTACAATTTGTTCTATTGAGCACAATTCTATGTTGCAACTAAATTAGCAACTACACACTATATGTTGAAATCTTTGCAACTTAGTCTATTGTTTATGATACAATATTAGCAATACATCCTCCTACTCCTCTCTTTTCTGTATTCATCACTTCTCTTTTTTCTCTGCATTTCTCTTCTCTTTCTGCTCTGCACTCTCTTCTCTTTCTGCTCTACACTCTCCTCTACATTTAGAACATACTCTTTTCTAACTTGTTTCTCTACACCTCTTTTCCTTTCTGTAGTGTTTCACACACCTGCACTCTCCTGAATGCAAACCTAGATGATGATATATTTTATAGTCTAGGACTCTTCTTTACATGTGCATTATCCACTCATACTTTACTCCACAACATATTCAACAATACATAACCCAATTCAACACACTCTACCTTTGCATAAAATTCTATCCCAACTCACATAGAGCAGTAGCTACTTGTTCAACAATTCTTTGATTGTCTATTTTCTTGACTCCACCAATTTGCAATCTCAACCTCAAGATTCTAACCACCATTCAAATCATCTCAAGTCTTCTACTAGGGTTTTCCCACTCTCTTCTTTAGCAAGCTATACCTATGCATCAAGCCACATGACATCATCGATTTCAAATCCAATTCACTAGATATTTTGGTGGTCATCAAACACCTAAGCCTGAATGCAATAAATGCATTTTCTTCTTTAATCAATTTGATTTGATCTCTCATTTGATATTGTGATGTATATCGTCATCTTGTAGATCAAATCACCAGTTGAATAGTCAATGTAGTAGTTGAATGAAATAAATTCTTTCATAGTATCATTCACTAAGTGAAACCATGTTCACACGAACCTTTAATTTGGCACCAT
>CM021100.1:309650750-309673798 GCA_007115665.2 Sequoiadendron giganteum
ATATAGAGAGGGATTAAGTTTCAACATGGCATTGACGATTCTATGATTCTCAAGATTCTAAACCATTTCATTTATTTCCTCTTGCGTCATTCCCAAGTCATTATCAGTGATGTACTCTACATGGTCTTCCTCTTGAGGTTTTTTTGATGGCAGGGAGGAGTTGTTTGGAGGATTTCTTGATCCTACAAGGTTTACTTCAGAGGTCGTTTGACTTAGGTCACTTGAAGTTGATGTTTCCTTAGTGATTTCCATGTTCCTCTTGTGGTGTGATCTTGTTTGAACCATAAAATAGAGATTGTTTGATCTTAATCTTAGGAACAAAAGGAGAAGAACTAGTAAAGTCTAAGGACCAAAAGTGATGATGAGGATGAAAGGTCGATGATGCGGATGAGTGAAAATATTGAAGAACTTTGGGGGGGATGCGAATTTTTTTAGGGATTGAATTGATTTGATTTTGATTAAGGATAGTTTGACTAAGTGTGTTAAGCCAAACAAGATAATAATGCACTCGTAAACCCTAGGAAATTGCGTTATCCTAGAGAAAACTCATACAAGAGAATGAAATGACTAAGTTTGTTAAGCCAATCAAAGTGATAATGAACTTGTAGACCTTAGGAAGTTGTGTTATCCTAAAGGTAAATTTGTTCAAGAGGATCGATAATTTGACTGAGTGTATTAGGTCAAACAAGGTGATGTTTATTTTGTCTAATAGTTTAGCATGAATGATGTTTCAACATTCTCAAGAGTTTGTTGGTGAGATAATATTTGATTTTGATGATTGAGGGATGGATGAGAGTGATTATTTTGATCCTAGAATTGACTTAGACAAGACTCTTTCTTACAAGACCTCGATATTGAAGAACATGCCATAATTCCTATGTGAGAAAAGAAAACCTTTGAAAAAGAGTTGGATTCTATTGATAATAGAACTCATACAAACTTGGGTTGTTCTTTGAAAACTTCTTGTAGAAATTATATACCAATCTTTCTCTAACTTCCAGAAGCATTTCAAGATGCTCCACACAAGCTTTTGGGCTAATTTTCTTGAACCTTGGTTTTTGGATTTCTATTTTTCGATAAATCATTTGAGAGAACACATGTGTGAGATCCAATTGTCCTTATCTTTGGTTAATGAGTTCCTTTTATCAAAAAAAATTTCTTGATTATGATTTCAAACTAAATTTTGGTGCCTCAATTAATTTTCATTCCACAAGGTCCATTATGTGAAAATCAAGGTTTCAAGAGCATAGTTTCCAAGGTTGAATTTAGTGAAAACAAATGATGATTAAACCCAAGCACTTAGAAACCTCTAAGGATGGAATCTTTAGGGTAAGCAAGAGCACATGGATTTGTCAAAGGGAATTTTTTTCCTCCAAAGGGTTTGAAATTTTGAAGCTTTTGTGAATTTTCATTTCCCAATGTTTTAGATCCAAGCAAAGTGTTTTGATTTCAAGAACATGTACAATCCCTAGGCTGAAAAGACAATATATGTTGGGTTCCCACTTGGATAAATCCAGCTGTGCATATTTAGTGTGGATGATTAGATGCTTGACCACATTGGCTCCCCCTTACAGTTCACTCACTTCTTGAGTCAATCAAGCATCAGTACCCATGAATCTCCCATGGCATACTTTTCATCTCTACAATAGAACCACATGTATACGTGGGACGACTTCCAAGGACATGAACTTTTGCACCAACAAATAGTTAAATATTTTTGGCCTTCGCTAAACAAGGGGTTTTAATGCGGGCATTTCATTCGTGGGGGACTATCCATGTGGTGAGAGACCATTGCTGCCATTCCCATCGGAATAATCCTTGTGATATTGGCCTTTGTTCCAATATCCACACTTATATCCTGGGTGGAAGTTACTTAGCTTTACCATGTCCCTAGTTGGGTCATTCCCTTGGGTGATTACTTTTTTCCACAAGGCAGGCCTGCTAAGATAAACAAAAGCAAGCAAGCATATCTTGCAGTTCAATCAACCTTCATTGGAAAACAAAGGGAGAACACTCGCAATATATGACGCTCACTCACAATATATGACACTCACACTCGCAAGATGTTTTGTTCAATTTTAATCCCCAAAATGAAATGTGGAGGCAATCTTTTATGCAACTTAATGTCACCCAAAAAGCTTTTGATTCTCAAGATCATTGTGAAGCGCATACACCTTTTTAAATGAAATTACTTTGCAAAAAATATTACAAGACACAAAAGCACATGTTCATTTTAAATCCTTCAAAGCAATAATGAATTCTTTTTAAGTGCCAAAAGGAAAAATGAAAGTTGTTTGTTCAATTATTAACCTTTAAACAAAATCTAGTAAGTTTTCCTAAGGTTCTTTTCAATCCTTTTGTCTTGTTCTTTTTAGAGCCAAAATTTAAATCTATTAAGTCCTAAAAGCTTGAAGAGATAAAATCCTTAAACTTGGAATTATAATTACTTCAAAGAGTGTCTAAAGATAGTTGATACAATAGAGAAATGATGACATAACAAGCTTTTCTTTTGTTTCATCCTCCCCTTTTTGATTTCCTAACCTACAAAAGTGCTCAAAATATTAGATGAGATCAAGAAACAAGAAGATATAAGGGTTAGATGAATCATTAAGCATAAAAATCCTAAAACTTAGACCAAGTTATAGTGTGATTTGACTTTAGATGTAAAATTAAAATTTTTAACTCTAATAAAATTGAGAAACACCTACACTATTGTATATCTTATAAAATTCTACCTCATTTCAAAAACAAAAGTGTCAAAAAAGACCTTCGTATGACCAAGATATCATCATTTTAAAACTGACTATAAAAGCACTAAAACAAAGGTCTATGTGCTAAAACAGTGCTCAGATGTGCTAAAAGAATGCTTAGATGCGCTAAAAGAATGCTTAGATGCAGTAAAATAGGTGCTAGATGTGCTAAAACAACTGTCAAATACGCTAAAATAGGTGCCAAATGCGCTAAATCAGCTGTCAGATGCACTAAAACAACTATCAAATGTGCTAAAACAGGTGTCAGATGCGCTAAAACAGTTGTCAGATGTGCTAAAACAGAGGTCGGATGCACTAAAACAAATGTCAAATGTGCTAAAACAACTTTCAGATGTGCTAAAATAGAGGTCAGATGCGCTATAATGGGGATTAATGAATAGAACTATATAATAAAAAAATGTGTTAGCTTTGTGATTTATGCCCTCCTTCTAGCACCAAAATGTGAACCCCAATCCATATGCCTGCACAAACATGAGAAAAAAACACACAATTAGATTCATATGCAAGTTAGAACTAATAATCCCCATGAAATCCATTTGCAATGCTCAAATAGGAAATAAAATGAAGAAATGAACAAAGAAAGCAATGAAATCCTATTCCAAGATGCAAAATCTTGATCCCATGGGGGAGTTGGTGCCAATTATGTGTAGAAATTTTTGCTTTCCCAACTCCTGTGCAAGCTTTGATGAAGATTTGTAGATGATTGAAGCTCCTTGATGAAATTTTGGCATAACCTTGCTATGAAACAATGAAAATGATGAACACTTGATATGAAATTGATAAAATTAGCTCTCAATGTGAAGAGAGTAACTTTTCTCTAAGTTTGTAGATGAAATGAAGTATAGTAGACATGCTTTGATTTTGGATGATAGAATGAGAGGAAGAGTCTCTCATTTATAGATTTCCATATTGGAAGAATGAGTGAAATTGAGCAATGTGGGATCATTCAACATCCAATAGCCAAGTTTCACTTGTCAAGATGTGAATGGTTGAAGGTTGTGCACATTTTGATCAAAGTGCCAATAAATGACATTAGATTCAAATTTTGAATTTGAAAGTTGGAAAGTTGGAGGGAGAGAGGAATGGAGTTAATGTCACTTGGCTCAAGGCAAAGAACATGTAAGAGACATTAAATTCCTTGTTGGAAGTACCCATCCCCTTTTGGAGGGATTTTTCAAATTTGAAGAATATTCCCTTTTGATGCCAAGTTGAGGGAAAATAGATGACTTAATAAATCAATTAAATTGATTTATTGGTGTAAGTTGCAAAATCTAGAGGATTTTAGTGATTGAGATTAAATTAATCAAGATTTGATCAATTTAATGAGAGATTAGGCGATTTGAAAATTTTGACCTAGATTTGAGGATTTATTTAAATAAAGATTGAGAAGAAAATGATTTAGACTTTAATTAAATAAAGATTTTGATTTATTTAACTAAAGGGGGATGATGTTAGATTAATTTAAATAGGCAGCTTTTGTGGATGGAGTCTATCGTAGCTCCCTGTGCAGGCTAGGGGGCGTGTCCTTCTGTGCTTGGGCTGCCAGGGTGGGTGTTGCATGTGGGTGTTTGGTGGGGGTACGGGGGGTGTTTGCTAGGCTGTAGACGGTTTGGGGTTTTGGGTGTTTGGTCTAGCGGTTGGTGGTTTTTGTGGGAGTCTGGGGTTTTTATTGGTTTTGGTGGGATTTTTGCATGGTAGGAATTTTGATGGCCTCTAGTTTGGTGGTTGCTAGTGAAGCTAAGGCCTCGAATGGCTCTTCTTCAGGCTTGCATGCGTAGCGGTCAGAGATGTACTATGCTAGTGAGGGTTCAAAGTTGAAGAAAATCAATGGATGTTGGCCTCAGAGTCAGGATCGCCTGGTTCTAGTTCTTTCTCCTAAATCAGTTGTTGAAGATGTTTTGTATTGGAGCTGCCATGCCCTCATCTACAAGTTTCTTCAGATTCAGATTCCCTTGTCTGCTTTGGAAGCTTGGATCAGGCGTTCATGGAAAATCGAAGGAGATATGGAGATTATGCTTGCTGCTAACAATTATTTTATGTTGGTATTATCCAATATGGATGATCAGAATCAGGTGTTTGAAGGGGGGTCATATTTCTATAATCATGTTGGACTTTTTATTAAACCCTAGCACATGAGTTTCAATTTGGCTGAAGAGTTGCCTTCTCAGGTTCTTGTTTGGGTTCGGCTACCATGACTTCCTTTGGAGTTTTGGAGAGAAGATATTTTTCAATGAATTGCTGCTCTCTTGGGTAAGCCTACTACAGTTGCCCAACAAACCCTTGATAGAAATGTGATTACTTTTGCACTCATTGGTGTGGAGGTGGATCTAAATAACCCTCTCCCAGATTCATTGGATATTTTTATGGGTTCTTCATCCTGGATTCATCACTTAGATTATGAATCTCTCTCCTTCTGATGTCATCTCTGCCATGAGCATGGCCATCTTCAATGACATTGCCCTAAGGTTCATAAAGCTTCTCACCCCACTCATTCCCCTTCTTCTTCAGATCAGCCAGTGGGTACTGCAGACAAGGGGAAAGCTCCAATGAAGGAGGGTATTTTAGGCAAGGATAAGGATGGTTTTATCCCAATTCAATCGAAGGCTAAGGGTCAGGGCCTAAAGTGATCTTTCAAGGATCTCCAAGTTGATGAGGTTTTAGCTACTTTAAAGTGTTGGATACCGCTGCCCTAGAAGAGGGAATTCCACCTTCTATCACTCCTATGGTTGTTGATGTGGATATGGCGGTTGTGTCGGTTCTTGATTTTGGCTAGGAGGTTTTGGAAGCTCTAGCTCCACAAAATGCTTTAAATGATCAAAGGCAAGATGATATTGTGTTGGTTGACCTGGCTAGGGAGGTGTTAGCTTCTAATCTAGGTAAGGGGTCTTCTCTAGGCTTGGGTCTGCACCAATGCCTCCTTAAGAAAGGTCCTTCTAACAATTCTTCAAGAGGGCTCAAGTCTGATTCAAAAAATATTAAGGTCACTGGGGATATATTGGTGGAATCAGGGTTGGTTAAACCCATGATTGTTATCTCTTAGAATGTGAGGGGATTGAATAACACCTCTCATCAACAATCTATTCATGATTTGGTTGTGGTTCATTCATCAGACATCTTCTCTGTTCAGGAGACTAAGGTTTTTGTTGATATTATGCTTTAGTATGCTTCTCATATTTGGAGGTTTGGTCAGTGTCAGTGCACTGGATCTCAAGGAAATTCTGGAGGTTTAGTCCTTTTTTGGAATCCGCAAAATATTTCTCCTCTTTGGTGGATTTCTAGTCAATCTTCTATCTCCATGGTTGCATTTGATTTAGTTTCAGGTGAGACTATTCTCATCTCTAATGTTTATGCTCTAATTGAAATTCATGGTAAAATCTAACTTTGGGCACATATAAGGTATGTCTGCTCTTGCTCCCCTTATTTTCCTTGGATTTTAGGAGGTGATTTTAATTCTATGTTGAGTTTGGAGGAGAAAAGAGGGGGTTTGCCTAGGTTAGGACCTGCTTCAGATCTCTTTCGTGCTCAGGTGGATTCTCTTGCTTTAGTTGATGTCAAGCCCTCTAATGGGATTTTCACTTGGAACAATAGAAGGAGTGGACAGGAAGCAATCTCTGAACGGTTGGATAGGTTTTTGGGTTGGTGGGGGCTTGATTACTTATTCAGAGATCCTATACTAGAGAGGTTCTAATCATTGGCCCATTAAATTTTTTGCTTCTTATCCAGATGTTCCTAAGAATCCTCCCTTCAAATTTCAACTCATGTGGCTTCAGGATTCCTTGTTGTATGATTTAGTGGCCAAGTGGTGGAGAGAGGGTGGCCTGACTTTTGAGACAACTATGTACTTCTTTGCTAAGAAGCTCCAATATGTTAAATATCACCTTAAGAGATGGAATAAGCTTTGTTTTGGGCACCTTCAGGCTAAGAAGAGGGAAGCTCAAGACCGTCTTACTGTGGTTACCCACCAAATCCGTGATAGGGGTTTCACTGATACTTTTGGAAGAGTTGACTCCTAGGCAATGCGGGTTGTGGAAGAGTGGGAGCTTCGGGAAGATTTTTTTTGGAAACAGAAGGCTTAGAATGATTGGCTCCAGGAGGGGGATAGGAATACTTCTTTTTTTCATCATTCGGTGTAGGCTCGGTGTCACAAGGGGTTTATCGCTTTTTTGGTTACTTCCAATGGTCAACAGATCTCCTCTCGGGTGGCTATGTCTCAGGAGGCTCGTTAGTTTTAATCTGATCTTTTTGCTAAATATTCTCCTTGCTGCTAAGGAGGATACTTTGGTCCTCTCTTGCATTCCTTCTTTGATCACCAATGCATTGAATGATTCTCTCACTAGTCCAATTTCATTTCCAAAACTGGAAGAAGTTGTGTTTGGGATGAATAAAGGAAAAGCTCCTCGTCCGGATGGTTTCCCGGTTGAGTTTTTTTAGGATTTTTGGGATATCATCAATCTTGATCTATTGGAAGTTGTTCAAGAGTCCCTTCATAGTAAGTAGGTGCTTAGGGATATGAATTCTACTTTCTTGATTCTCTTACCTAAGAAGGAAGGTGCAGATAAGCTTGAATTTTTTTGACCTATTGCTCTTTGTAATATGGTTTATAAGATTATCACTAAGCTAACTGTTGAGAGGCTCAAAACTTCTCTTCCTATGGTGATCTCTGAGGAACAAGGTGGTTTTGTGGCTGGTAAACAAATTATTGATGGGGTGGTGGTGGCTTATGAGGTTATTCATTCTATGGCAAGTTCTAAAGCTAGATCTATGTCCATTAAGTTAAACATGGCCAAGGCTTACGACATAGTCAAATGGAGTTTTCTTCAAAAAATTATCCTTGCTTTTGGTTTTAGTCCTGAGTGGGTGAGTTGGACCATGAGCTGTGTTACTTCTGCCTCATTTTCTATTATTATGAATGGAGAACCTTCTGAGCCTTTTGATGTGTCTAGGGGCCTTTGCCAATGGGATCCTCTTTCCCCTTTTCTTAAGCTTCGTGCCTCTGAAGGATTAATTGATGGGTGGCAATGAGGTAACGGTTTACCACAACTCTCACATCTCCAATTCATGGATGACACTACGCTTATGGGATTGGCTCATCTTAGGGAAGCTGAGTCCTTTAGACATGCCTTGGATATTTACCTTGCTGCTTTTGGTCAGAAAGCTAATGAGCATAAATCTTCTATTTTCTTCTTCAACACTCCTTTGGCCATTCAACGGCGTATTGCTGACATTTTGCAGTTTTAGATTGGGACTCTTCCCTTTGTTTATATGGGCATCCCTCTCACTATTGGTAGACATCCCAGGTCCTCCTGGTAGATTCTTCTTCACAAGTTATGCTAGAAGGTGACTCATTGGACTCACCATTGGTTATCTTCTGTTGCTCGCTTGACTCTTCTGAAGTCTATTATTCAATCCCTTCCTACCTACAGGTATTTTTTTCAAGCTGCTCCTATGTATTTTCTGTGGGAATTTGATGCTCTATCTCGTCAATTTCTCTAGAATGGTAACCTATCATTTGCAAGATGGAGTTTGGTGAAGTGGGAAACTGTGTGTCGGCCTAAGGAAGAGGATGGCCTTGGCTTAAGATCTGCAATATTGAATGGGCAAGCTCTTGTTGCTAAGTTATATTGGCATTGGTGTTTTAGCCAAGATCAACTTTGGGCCCATATTCTCACCCTTAAGTATCTTAAGGATGCTAATTTGTTTGATGTTCCTCGCTTTCCTTTGGTTGGCAATGGTTCTATGATTTGGAATACCTTGAAACTTGGAGCTCACTTGGTTAAGAATGGTCTCTTTTGGATATGTCATTCAGGATCGTAAGCTCTTTTTTAGCTCGATTCATGGGATGGTCATCCTTCTATCCTCTCTTCTCATCCTCACCTTCATCCCCTTTGTGATATTTTTACTGCTGCTGGTTGGGACACTATTGGTCATTATAATATTGCTCTTGATGGTGGGTAGGTTGTCCAGTTTCGATGGAAAATTCCTTCTGAATGGCCTCCTGGAGGTTCTATGGAGGCTAGGGTTGGATTGGCTCACATTCTAGAGTCTCGTGATTGCACTACCTTGGATGGGAATGATGTTCTGGCTTGGGCTAGTAGTGATTTTTCTAGCAAGTTTTCCATTTCTGCTAGGTATGGTGAGTTGGTGCGTCGGACTTTCAGGGATAGTCAGGTTTCTTGGTGGAAGCATGTTTGGTACAAATTCTCTTGGCCCAAATGCAATTTTTCCTTATGGTTTATGGCACACAATAGGTGTATTACTTGGGATAATTTATGCAAGTGGTTTTTTCAGGGCCCCTCATTTTGTGTGTTATGTCATGCAAGTGAAGAGAGTGTCTCTCATCTCTTTTTCCAATGTGCCTTTTCTAGAAATATTTGGCATTTGTAGTGGGAGGTGTGGAATCAAGCTTGTTGGCATGCTACCTCTTTAGCTGAGTTCTTTGATAGGTGGGGCAAGGCCCCTGTCAAAACCTCCTTTCTCCAGGTTGCCTAGGAACTTGGTCCTTCCTTTATTCTTTGGCATATCTGGCTGGAGAAGAATCGTCAGATCTTTCAAGATGTGTTTTTGGAGTCCCAACATCTGTGGTGGAAGATTCTTCACTCTTTGGGGGAAACAGTTTTGGCAAAGTGCGACCTTTCGGAGGTCATGTTTCCTACTGATGCTAATTGTTTTACCAAGCTCCATCTCCCACCTCCACACGGCAAGCTCATGAGGAAGAGATGCAAACACCCTCTTCGGAAGATCATTAGGGTGGGGAGGTGGAGTCCTCCTCCACTAGGCAGTCTGAAAATTAATATAGATTGGTCTTCACGTGGAAACCTTGGTCCTACTGGCATTGGTGGCATGGGCAGAGATAGCATGGGGATTGTTCATTTCTTTTTTTCGGTGTTCAAAGGTCATCATACCAATAATTTGATGGAGGCTTTAGCTATTTTGTATGTTGTCGAGCGTGCTTTTGCTCTTGGCTGGAGATGTCTCATCTGTGAATTGGACTCACAGGTGGTGGTGCATTTGCTGACTCGACAATACTCTCAGGATGTTAGTTGGAGGTTAGTGTTGGTGGTTAACCAGATTCTTCATTTGTGTGATTCTTTGGAGTCTGTTACTTTTACTCACATCCCTAAGGAGTGGAATGGTGTCATGGATTGTCTGGCCAAATGGGCTTCTGACCAGATGCAAAACTAGAATATTTGTGAGATGAACCAATTACCTATAGGTTTGTCTCAATAGTTGTTGGATCACTTAGTGGATCTTGATAGGGCCGTTTGATGCCCCTCCTTTGTATTTATTCTTCCTTGAATAAATTTCAACCCCTCCTTTATTTCAAATTAATTTAAATAAGGTTAATTTATTTAATTTAAGGATATGACTTTAGAGATTAAATAAAGTGAATTATTTAATTAAAAGAGGGATGATCAGATTAATTAAATAAAATTATTTATTTAAATAATGATTTATTGAATTAAGGGATGAAAGGTGATTCAGGATGAAATGATGTTAGTAATCAGGATCAAGTGTGTAAGATCGAGTTGTATATTTTCCATGTCTACATGTAGAACTTTTTAATACAAGTGTAAAGCATCCAAAAGACATGAAAGTAACAATGGATCTCATGTTAGTGAATGCAAAATTGAATACTATTGCTTCTTTGTTGATGTTTCTTGTCTTCACAGTATGAATATGGACATTTTTTTATCCAATGAGGAAAGTATTCTTGTGGAGGAAAACAAGGATGCTTGTTCAATTGTTAATGGACAAAATTTAGATTACAATGATTCTTTGGCACATAGGTCAACAAACCTATTAATTAATTGTGTACTTGAAATTACCAATGCACATGAGTTTCTTTTTGTTGAGCCTATTAATTATGAAAGTGATAGCATTCAAAATGATTTAGGTATTCCTGTTGACACTGTGGAGAGTAATATTGAACATGTTATGAAAAATCAATGCGAATTTTTTGGCTCAGGGTTAAATTTTGAATTATTTCGGCCTTTATTTGAAACATTCCATATGGAATTGCATAGTTTTTTGAAGAATGAATTTGACATCATGTGTGAACTTGAGATGGAAAGCATTGTTTATGCATTGGAGCTTGATGTTTTTTTGAAATACCTTGATCTGAATGTGGGAAAGGATACTATGTATTTTGATAAATACTATTTCCAAAGCAATGGAGCATGTGGAAATATAAGTGACTTGCAATGCTTAGGTGAGTGTGAGGATTAGTTTGAGAATATTACTATGTATGAAAATTTTTTTCATCACACACAATGAATGCATGTTAGATATGGGACAAGTATCAGACGATGACGCCAAGCTCTTATATGAGTCTTTTATTCAGTCTGATATTTCAAAATTTGAGCTAAAACTTAAGCTAAATGAATTAGAGCATATGATTCTAGATGGGACTATTGAAAAAAGTGTTTATCAACGTTTTCAGTTTGATGTGAAAATTGATTTTGGTGTCAAATTTTATGATGTCAATGGTCAAATAGACCATGAATGCTTCAATTTCTCAGTTTAGTTGGGTGAGAATTTAGTGGAACATGACAATGAGTTGGCCAAGGTAAAATTTCATAATGATTATGGACTTCAATTAGTGTCTGATTACATATTATAGATTAACAGAATTAGTGATGACATTGGAAAACACAGTGATATGGTAAGGCATGTCAATGATAGGGCTAGTTTGTGGGTAGTTCATGGTAGTTTTTTTAGAATTGGCCTAGTGCATACAATAGAGAATAGATTTTTTGATAGAGGTAAGGATTGGTACTTCATTTTTGGGGGTCAGGGGCCACCAAATGAAGTTTGAAAAATGAGTCCCAATGAAGCATAAAGGAGCAGTTCTATAGCACCCAATAGAATTGGCACTTGGTCTACTCCCCAAAGATCTGGAAACTCGCCATGCCCACAAGGGGCAAGCATAACCATTCAGAGCCATTGTTGGGACTACAAATTTTTGCAAAATTATAAGTTCCCATCTTAAAAAAGTTATTTGCACACTCATAACTGCCCTTGAAAAATCTGCCATAGTGACCTACTTTGGAGGGTCATAATTCAGAGCCCATTTTCTTTCATGCCAAATCCCTTGGTGAGTATGTTCATTGGACACATTTGAACACGTATGTCTAATTTAATCTTCCTATGATGAGTTTTGACAGGGTTTTGAAATGTAAAGTTGGAGGGTTATGGGATGGTTTTGTTGTTTGCATACTCTCGGGCCTGTGAAGTGGCCTCCTTTTCAAGTGGGTATTTCACAGCTAGATGATTTCCAAGAAAAATGGATTAGTGCTATGCATTCCCCTCACTTTCATATGCTTGCTGGTCCAGTTTTAGAAGGATCAAGCTTGATATTTTTACCAGGTCAAAAGAAAATGCAATTTGTTATGTTTTTACATCTACATTTCCATAATGTTTCAAGGAGGTCAATTTTGACCCTTAATATCTTGTGAAGAATGTGGATTGAAGGAAATAATTCCTGCACACATACTCAATGGACCTAAATGATCTATTTTTTCCAATGATAGCTTCCTATGAGGTGATTTGGTATTTTTCAAAGTGGTGACTTGGTGTGTTTGAGTTGGTTTTTTGACAAGTGAAGTCGCAGAAATGTCTGAGTGAGCCACTTTGGCATTAAACATATTGTACCTCGAGATGAATTTTTCCAATTCATTTTTTGCACTGAATTCTTTGGTAATATTTTTGCATGACTCTACATTTTCTTGGCTTCAAGAGGTTGTTTGACTAGTTTTCCAAGATGATTCTAGAGGCTACTGGGCTAGTTTTGATCGTTGTGCAAATATGCTAGAGAGAAAATTTTAATGACAACCCACTTCAAATTTTCATGCTAGGTGCATATAAAGGTAGCCTCAAGTCAATTGAGGAGAATTTTTTTTAGTCGAGCGCACATGGGTACCCGACATGTTTTACACAGTTATGAAGTTGTAAGTGTTGCAATGGTTAAATGGGGTATGAGAATTCATCAATGGTTGCTTCTAGTGACTTATAGTTTGGAATGCATCATGCAGTAGCAAATTTTGAGGAGAGTTTTCAACCATCTGAGTGTAATAGTGAGTCACAAATATTGAATATTGATTTAGAGCTTGCTACTACTGTGAGTGCAATATTAGAAATTCTCGCCAAACATAGAATCTTGTAAATGAGAGGGGTTCTCTATATTTGGAGGTAGAATCTCTTCAGAAATCTATTCTAGCAAAGGATATGCAATTCTTCCATTGAACAAAGAAGGTGGTGTTTCATATATTTCATATTTGCCTCTATACAAATGATACAAAAGAGAAGCTCTTTGTAGGCAAAGAAATCAAATATGATAGAGGGGATCCCCTTGCAAGAAAAGAAACCATATCTCGAATATATGGTTAGCTGAAAATTCATAGAGGAGTCTTTCCAATCGGGTCAATTGTTGATATGACACATATTGTCACTTCTCAATTTGCTTCAAGATTAAAATTTTAAGGTTTCCACATAGTTGGGATTGTAAATTGTTTTATATCAATGATGAGTCACAACTGCCTTTTGTTAAAACCAATAAGGTAGAAGGAAGTGACCTGGGTTTACTGTGGGATCAAATCACAATAATTTTTAATCTTGTTGAGTTTGTTGAACAACTACATGATACTAAAAAAGAAAATCTTTTACACAGTCTAATATTCTTAGGGCTTCCTAAAAATTTGGTTACATATTCTTGAAAAGATTTGGGATGCATTTTGAAGATGAATAAAAACTTGTCAAACATTTTATATGGCTCAACATAGAACTGAAAGTTGATGAATGGCTCGAGGAAAAGGAAACCATTGATGCTACTCAAAGTGATTCAGGTGCTAGTAACTCTTGTGTTACATTCCACTTGGAGATTAGAGTTGGTTTGTAGCTTTGTACAATGCAAGGAGGAATCAATGAACGAGATAATACATCTTGGGAGGGCATGATAACTTCATTGTGAAGTATTTGTGTTATAAATATGGCACAACCAGTATGCTCGCTGAAAGGGGTCAATTTGATACTGTGAAGGAATTTCTTATGTAGTTATAGGGAGCTATCACAAGAAATAAATTTGTTTTAGATGCTTACATATAGCTCATGTATTATGAAGCAAAACAATGAAAAAAATATTTGTGAACAAACATGGATAGGTGTAATGCATTTGGCACCCTAATTTGACATGTCAAGTCTTAGCTTTGGAGCTGACATTTCAAGATGCTTCTCGAATACATTATGAAGAAGAATAGTGATGGCATGGCTGAAATAACATTAGAAGGAGTAGAAAAATGGCGTCCTCGAATTGAAATGCTGAGGATTTCAACTTCAAAGATTCAAAGAAAAGTACATATTGTTGGCATGGTTTTCGAGTTATGTGGGAATTGATGGGTGCACTCTGTGTTTGGTTGAATATCAACTATGACAGGCTTGCACATATATTTCTTTGATGTGAAGAAGATATAATTGCATGTTAACTACTGTAAACATTTTCTTGTTGATGCCGCCAGGGTTCCTGAAGTTGCAGAGCATGAAAGCTAGGATAGAGCTTGATCGAACGGTAGGCATAAAAAGAGAGGAGTAGACAAATATCAACCTTTGCTCACCAGCCACATGAGAGTTGAAGGTGATGTCATTGGAAGTCAATGGGGTTAGCAGGCTAAAGCCACATGGAAAGTGGGCCCGTGAAAATTTAAAGAGGCAAGTTTTAAGACTTTATTTCTATAGCTCGATGAAATAATTAAAAAACCTTCACCAATAAAAAAATAAAAAACTTCCCCGTGGCAAAGTGAAGAGTGAAATGTGAAAGGGTGTGGGGGAAATATTTTCATTAGCCCGAAGAAACACTTTAAAAGTAGAAACTTTAAATTTAAATTGAAATAAATATTTTCTTTGTTGGGCAAGAAAATGTAAGTGATGCGCGGGAAAATGTTTTCTTTGGCTGTAGATAAAATGAGTAAAGAGTTTTCAATAATAAAATATTTTTTCTTTACTAGGTGAAGGTAAAAGATAGGTGCATAGGTAAGTTTTTTAAAGCAGAGTAAATTTGTTACAAAGGAACAAAATATTTTCAGCTACAAGGTAAATGGTGAAAGCATGAGGCAAATAATTTTCATTCTAGGGGAAAATTAGCTAAATGAGGAGAGAAGAGAGAAGAATATTAAAGTTTCCTTTTGAAAATCAAATGGAAGATGAAGGATCCATGTGTTAACTACATATTGATTTTAGGGCTTCCTCTTTTTCTTCTTATTCTAATTCTTTCTCATTGGTAAGGGTTCCAATTTCTGAAATTCTTCAAGGTAGACAAAAGCTCTATATAAACTGTAAAGTTAGGGTGAAGTATACGACTGTTAGCCATTAGTCTTATGTTTCTATGTTTTGAATTGTGCTTCATGAATATTTTATTTTGTGACTATCTCCATAGCTGAGATGCGATACTCTTTAAATTCAATAATCAAGGGTTATCTAAGGTTTTCATTCATATTTGTTGCAATTGAGTTGCATTTATTATTTCCTTCTATTCAAGGAGTAGTGTAATTGATTTAATTAATGCAATGGGAGTATTATGTTTCTAGGTGGATTTCTAAGAATGATCATTTCATAAGCTAAAATGGTCTTGTTATCATAATCTGATAACATTTTTAAAGATCTTCAAGACATGTTTAACATTGCAGGATAAAATGTCGGTTATATGACTCTGTAGCCCTTTTCTTGGTACTTCAGTTTTGTCCCAAATCTTAAAATCTAAAAACCCTTTTAATTTGATGTCCATTTGCTTTGTTTTTTAAGTTATCTCAGTTTCTCGTATCTTCATGGTATTTGAAAGAGTATAGAGGCTGAATTTGAGATAATTTCATCTATTAATCCTCTATGTGTTTGAGATGAAGATATCTAAGTTATGTGTTATCAACAATGTTCAATGCAAATGGGATTATTCTTGACCATGTGGAATATAAAATACCCATTACTCATATATCTGAGAACTATCCACTTTCATAGGTCTATTGTTTCTTTCTTGGCATAAGTTTATCATACATTCAAGCCTATAATTAGGAACAACCTCATGATTCATGTGGAGCTCAAAGTGCAAAAGGCTTTCATAGCCTTGTTCATTTGGTTTTCTTGTCTTCAATTCATTGATAATGCAGATTCCTTGTCCTAAATCTTTAATCCCCTAGTTTGGGCATTGTGTTCCTCCTTAGGGTTGAAGGTTGCAAGAAAAAATTACCAACAAGCCTATTGGGTCCCACAATGACACTATTCATCTTTCATCATTGTGACTTCATTGTGTCAAGGGTACTTAGAGACTACTCACTTTGATATGTAGAAGTCTATCTGATGAAGTTCTATCAAACTATCAAAGTGACCAATCATTTGGTCCTGTAAAACTTTCACCTTCTCTTAGATTTGCTTCAAATGCTTGAATTTCCAACTATGGGGTCCACCTAATAGATCATTATCATGTAATTCACAATGAGCATGTGAATTACCAAAGCAACCAATCAATTGTTTCCACTTGTACATCACCAACTACCTAATTCACTTCCCATTTGGGTCCAACATAGTGATCAACATGCATCACTATGTCGAAGGGACATCCAAGTAGCTTCCACCGAGATTAACCTTTCACTCTGAATGGACTCTTATCAAAATATCAAGGGGACAATTTAATAAGTCTCTCTGACATCCATCAATCTTCCTGATGAAGACCCTTGATGACATCACCTTCCTAGTAAATTTTTGCCATGTGTGACATCATACTCCACCATCATCTCCCTCGAGCATCACTTACTAGTCTCTCCAACATTAGGTGTACTCTACTATTGTCATATTCCTCTAACCACCATGTTGAAGGGACATAAAGAAATGTTTCTCTGAAATATAACTATCACTTTGATGGCACTTTAACACTTCTTTGAAGGGCCTATAAACCATATCCTCATGACATTGTGTGCTCCCTTTGAACCACTATAATAGATCTCCATTGTTGTCACCTGTTCTTCTTTTCAGCATATTGAAGGGTCACTGACATAGATCCTATTGACATCTTCCTATCACCTTAAACACTTTTTTCCTTCACTAAATCTGTGGATCCTTACATTTCCTAAAATTGTCCTTTTCAAGGAATCCTTGCTCAAGAGGATTTCCTGAAATCAACATTCATAGCCTTTGTTTTTCTTTTTGGGGATTAAAGTTCTCTCATTCCTCTTTCCTTATGCTTGGAGTGTATTGTAGCTTTATAAAATTAATTTTGAACACACAAATCTGATGCACTCTTTCTCCTATCAAGATTGATCCATCAACCTTACCCTTTTCCATTTACCTTCTTTCACATTTATCACAGACCATAACTCATACCTATGAAACTCAAAGTGTGAATCCCCAACTTTGCATTGATCTTGTAGGATGTCAATTTTCTTCCTTCCATCTTGCCAACTTCAAATCTTTTGACAAGTTGCAAGCCTGAAACATTTTTAGGTGGTGGGGTTTCTCCATACTTCCTTCTTCAAACACTATTGTAGGTTATACTACTAAAGTTCAAAGTCTGAAATAATTTAGACTTAGAGGATTTTACTTCACTTTTAGAGACTCGATAAGAGGTATGACCGAACCCTGATGCCCAAAACCTTAGAGGCATAGTTGAAAATGACTAACTACAAGTACCTTCCTTCTTTAGCAAGTGATATACGGTAAGCCTGAGACCTGAGGCCCAAAATTTTACAATCTCTTTAGCACTTTCACAACATCTGCAACACATCTTCAACCATTGACATCAATAAAACTTTTACATTAATTCCAACATCATCCTTTTCCAGATCATGTCCATCTCACCTTTGATCCTCTTTCATCATGCCAATGATTTCCCTTGCATGATTTCCCCTTTTGACATCAATGAAAATAATATGCCAACAAGGTTTCCCCCATGTAAATCACTATGTAGTGGTACATATAATATTTATGTTTATTTTTGTTTAAGTTTCTTTAACTATTAAAGATCTATCAATTTTTGCATTATTCTCCTCTCAAGATTAGTGTATAAATTTGTTTTGCTACTTTAGCTTTCTTATAGTACTTCTCTGGTCATCCACACAACCTACCCAATCAACATAAATATAGGCACTTAGGGTAAATTTACTATCCTTTTTATACCATAGACCATAATCTAGAGTTCCTTTCAAGTATTTAAATATTATTTTCATAGCTTTGAATGAGATTTCTTAGGATTGGCTTGAGATATAGCAACCAAACATCAAACATTAAAACTTATTGAGATATACATAAAAAAACTTGCATATACATCAACCAACACAAGTACCCAAACATATGTCCTGAAGAATAGATAGGCGACCTGAACCATCTATAGCATATTGCTATCTGAAACTATACTTACAGACACACAAAAATATGGTACAACAAAGTAACATGCATTAATATATTTGAACATATCCATAGGACAAGACATTCTTTCCTGAGGAATGTGAAACATTCAAACAAGCCTCCATCATCATTTTACTTTGTCAAGGCACAATTTTCCTATTACTTACAACTGTTACATCAGAAAGTGTAAAGACTTGAGAAATTTGATACAAAACCTTCACATATTGACCAATTTATCTTTTAGTATGTAAGACAAAACCCTTTTATGTGGAGAGATGCAGACAAAAATACCATGGCTCTGCTAAGGAGTATGTATAGTGAATTCCTTGACAAACTTCTGAAACTTTCCTTTCTGAACCTTATCTATTTGTGGTACACCAAACTAGAATGATATCAATTAGAATGGGTGTACACCTTCTAATTCTGCTGAAATCTACATATCAACCAATATAATCTAATTCTTCTTTCAACACTTTTTCCTTTTTAGGGTGGCTAAAAGGTTCTGCAAGTGAAATCTCCCCCTGAATAATGTACTATCTTAGTTTGTCTTAGAATCTTGTGTAGAGTGCACAAGTGTAGAATCATCTTTCCTCTCATGGTCTTTCTTCTAGACACAAACATCTACATGTTGTGATATCTTCCCAATAGGATTCCTACCCATAGAATCTATAGAAGCATTACATTTTCTACTTGGTCACAAATGTAATTTTCTCTATCAACCATTGACCGATGAAAAGAAATCCTTTTCCTCCATTTCTCCATTCAAGATTCATTCTTTCACTTTCTCTATTCACTCTTTCATTTTCAAGCTCAATTCTCTCATTCTTCTTGATCTTTCTTGTTCTATCTTGTTGCTACTAGATTTCTACTTCGACTGTACAACATCTTCTTGCTACAAAACCATTATCTTTGTAGGTTTCAGGAAAATCCATCCTCTTGGAAAGGAATAATATCTTGTCATCTTCCTCTCTCAGCCTTGACTACTAGTACAAGGGAAGATTATATTGCTCCTTTTTATTTATTTGCATCATTGTTCTTATAGAGTAGAATTGAGTTTATCTTTTCTCTCTATTTGATAGTGCCATTTCCTTTCTTTCCTTTATTTACTTCTCTATATCATTGCATCTTCGTTTTCCATGGAGGTGGGAACACCAAAATGGGGTTTTGATTGAGGCAGACCTCAAAACATAACCCAACACTTTTCATATTCTTTTATCTATAGGTACAGGTTCATTCGCTTAGCGTTATAGCTGGAGAACTGCATTTTGCATGGAAGGTACATCTTTTCCTACTCTTTCTTTATCATTTTATTCACTAGAATAATCCTTTCTAGTATTCTTCTTGTTGTACTTTTTTTTCCCAAATTTTCTTGTTAAACTACAAACATCAATATCGAAGTCGAAAGTAGGCCTTCTATGTCTTTGAATTTTTATCAATCTCTCTATCCATACATGACACCAGTGCATCCCTAATATGCCAATGTAGCACATTAGAGTCTACTTGAAATTATACCATCCTTAGATAGTGATCTATCTAGTCTATAGTCAGAAACCTATGCGGCTAGCTCACCTCATTTTGGAAACATCTATCATTTAGCAGAAGGGAAACAAAGTTTTGTTTTCCCTTCATTTTCATCTTGTCTCATATTTCCTTATTTATTGATAAATTTGAGGTAGTTTAGGGTCATTTATTCCTTGAGGCTCTCCCATGACCTAGAGCCTCCAGGGTGACAAATCCCCCCTACTCTACATTTTTGGTGAAATTGACATGAAAGTCTTATTTTCATTTCTTAGAGTCAGATATCTTTCTCTAGTATCTAGGGTGCATTATGGATTTGTGTGTTGTGAAGATTTATGATATTTAAAACTCAGTCAACAACATCTAGGAAAATTTTTAGAAGGAACTTATGACATATAGAGATGGATTATAAGAAGCTCACTACAAGTCCTACCTTTGAGGAAATAATCATAGGAACAAATACAAGTTTCTCTAGCCCTTTTGGGGAAGTTCCTCATATTCCTACACCTCTTACTTCTTCTTCTTTGTTTGTGGTGGAAGATGATGCTATTGATATTCCCTCAGGGAAAATTGTTTCCCTAGATAGGATACTCGAGGATTTTGAGAAGTACTTGGAGAAAAAGAGAACCCTTGCTAAGGAAACTAAGGTCTTTCTTCTAGACACAAACATCTACATGTTGTGATATCTTCCCAATAGGATTCCTACCCATAGAATCTATAGAAGCATTACATTTTCTACTTGGTCACAAATGTAATTTTCTCTATCAATCATTGACCGATGAAAAGAAATCCTTTTCCTCCATTTCTCCATTCAAGATTCATTCTTTCACTTTCTCTATTCACTCTTTCATTTTCAAGCTCAATTCTCTCATTCTTCTTGATCTTTCTTGTTCTATCTTGTTGCTACTAGATTTCTACTTCGACTGTACAACATCTTCTTGCTACAAAACCATTATCTTTGTAGGTTTCAGGAAAATCCATCCTCTTGGAAAGGAATAATATCTTGTCATCTTCCTCTCTCAGCCTTGACTACTAGTACAAGGGAAGATTATATTGCTCCTTTTTATTTATTTGCATCATTGTTCTTATAGAGTAGAATTGAGTTTATCTTTTCTCTCTATTTGATAGTGCCATTTCCTTTCTTTCCTTTATTTACTTCTCTATATCATTGCATCTTCGTTTTCCATGGAGGTGGGAACACCAAAATGGGGTTTTGATTGAGGCAGACCTCAAAACATAACCCAACACTTTTCATATTCTTTTATCTATAGGTACAGGTTCATTCGCTTAGCGTTATAGCTGGAGAACTGCATTTTGCATGGAAGGTACATCTTTTCCTACTCTTTCTTTATCATTTTATTCACTAGAATAATCCTTTCTAGTATTCTTCTTGTTGTACTTTTTTTTCCCAAATTTTCTTGTTAAACTACAAACATCAATATCGAAGTCGAAAGTAGGCCTTCTATGTCTTTGAATTTTTATCAATCTCTCTATCCATACATGACACCAGTGCATCCCTAATATGCCAATGTAGCACATTAGAGTCTACTTGAAATTATACCATCCTTAGATAGTGATCTATCTAGTCTATAGTCAGAAACCTATGCGGCTAGCTCACCTCATTTTGGAAACATCTATCATTTAGCAGAAGGGAAACAAAGTTTTGTTTTCCCTTCATTTTCATCTTGTCTCATATTTCCTTATTTATTGATAAATTTGAGGTAGTTTAGGGTCATTTATTCCTTGAGGCTCTCCCATGACCTAGAGCCTCCAGGGTGACAAATCCCCCCTACTCTACATTTTTGGTGAAATTGACATGAAAGTCTTATTTTCATTTCTTAGAGTCAGATATCTTTCTCTAGTATCTAGGGTGCATTATGGATTTGTGTGTTGTGAAGATTTATGATATTTAAAACTCAGTCAACAACATCTAGGAAAATTTTTAGAAGGAACTTATGACATATAGAGATGGATTATAAGAAGCTCACTACAAGTCCTACCTTTGAGGAAATAATCATAGGAACAAATACAAGTTTCTCTAGCCCTTTTGGGGAAGTTCCTCATATTCCTACACCTCTTACTTCTTCTTCTTTGTTTGTGGTGGAAGATGATGCTATTGATATTCCCTCAGGGAAAATTGTTTCCCTAGATAGGATACTCGAGGATTTTGAGAAGTACTTGGAGAAAAAGAGAACCCTTGCTAAGGAAACTAAGGTTGTTAACAAATTGAGAGCTATGTTGGATAAGGATCATATAGGTGTAGAATTTCTCTAGTCTTGAGAACATTGTGGAAACTCATTTCTTGACGTAAAATCCTAACTCTAGTATTATATGAGAACTTGTCTTTGAGACCACTGAATGAAAAATGGAAGTCTCTATGCCTAATGTGTCAGTGTGTATGATCGAGATTGGACCTTCTATTGACACCACCTTTGGTCCTCAATAGGCCACTACCTTTAACATAGTAAACAAGGTACCCTTGGAATTCAACTCTTCCATTCCTAATGCTCCTGATGGTAATCCTAGAGTTCATGGTAGCCTAGGTGGTGGGTTCTCTACTATAATGGGGTTGGTGGGTCTGGTGGCAGTTCTACTGGTCTTGTTTCATCCTGTAACCCTGTCTTAAATTCCTTGTTGTAGAACATGGGTCAGATGCAAAACCTAATAGAAAACCTATCTAGTGCTACTTCCCAATCTATCTTTCAACCTTTCTTCCATCATATTACTCTATCTATTTCTATTCTAAACACTCATATCCCTCAAGGTATGCAGATTCCAAATTTTGGAACGTATGGTTTTTGTGGCGATCCTCAGATGCACATTTCAACATTTAATGCTATGTGTATCGATTTATTCCATAATTATGCTCTAATGGCTAAGATATTTCTTAGATCCCTTTAGGAAACTACCCTTGAGTGGTATTGTTCCCTACCAAATATCTCTATCTTTTCATTTGATCAATTGGTAAATTATTTTTTCAGGTAGTTCCAAGCTAACATTAGACTGAAGATGAAATTTTTGGATCTCGTTTGATGCAATCAATGGGGGTAGGAAAAGGTAACTACTTTTATCACTCAATATCAAGTAATGGTCTCTAAAATATCTTATCCATTATTGGATTTAGATGTTTAAAAGGTTTTCATTGGCAACTTACTAAAATCATGGTAAGAAAAGTTTTCCTTGATGAAATATCCTTCTTTTGCATACCTATGTGTCGCACTATGTGAGTACAAACAAATGGTGGCACAATTTGATGGTTCATCCTTGTGCTCCCATTCTGATAATCTATTTGTACTTTCTATTTATGGCAAGAACAAATATATTGTGAATGTTGTATGTGCTCTTGAAGATAAAATTCTAGGGTGCAATAGAAAATTCACA